>VUQI01022423.1:0-26972 GCA_015106735.1 Paratilapia polleni
CAATAGAGCACTTCTCTGTCAGACTGCAGGCTTACTTGTGGTTCCTAGGGTATTTAAAAGTAGAATGGGAGGCAAAGCCTTTAGCTTTCAGGCCCCTCTCCTATGGAGCCAGCTCCCAGTTTGGATTCGGGAGACAGACACCCTCTCTACTTTTAAGATTAAGCTTAAAACTTTCCTTTTGATAGAGCTTATAGTTAGGGCTGGATCAGGTGGACCTGAATTATCCTTTAGTTACGCTGCAATAGGCCTAGGCTGCTGGGGGCTTCCCACAACGCACTGAGCACTTCCTCTTCATTCTCTTCCTTTCACTCTCCATGTGTTTATACACCACTTGCATTTAATCATTAGTTATTATTAAACTCTGTCTCTCTCCCATAGTGTGTCTTTTGTTCCATCTCCCTCTGCTCTTTTCTGTTTCCCCTCACCCCCAACCGGTCGCGGCAGATGGCTGCCCCTCCCTGAGCCTGGTTCTGCTGGAGGTTTCTTCCTGTTAAAAGGGAGTTTTTCCTTCCCACTGTTGCCAAGTGCTTGCTCATAGGGGTTGTCTGACTGTTGGGGTTTTCTGTCTAATATTGTAGGGTCTTTACCCTAAAATATAAAGCACCTTGAGGCGACTGTTGTTGTGATTTGGCGCTATATAAATAAAATTGAATTGAACTGAATAAAATCTGTTTTTATTTACATTCTACACAGTGCCCAGGCTGCCTTTGAAAACAGGGTCCTACATTTCTAAAATATTAAAATTTTGAAATTCACTTAATACTTGTTGATATGTTATATAACTAAAACTGTTAAGAGTTGGGAAATTTGCTCCCTTACAGCAAATTTCTATGTATGGAATGTATCTAGCCTGGTTACACTGTTTGTTTTTGTCCTCATCAGAATCAGAGAGCCCAAAAGTTCTCAGTTTTTTTCTTTTAATTAGCGTTTGTCTGGACCACAGTTGACAGTGTTTCCAATATATTCTCACCTTGGCCTCAAACTTTCTTCTTTCTATTTTCGTTCTCCCTGAGAACTGAGCTAAAGTCAATAAAATGGATCTACTAGGCCTGAGTTTGTCTCTCCAGGGAAACATGTCATAGTCTATTTGGTGTGGGTGATTTGGTGCCATTAGCATCAAGCCAAGCAAAACTATGGCAGGCACTCGTTGCTAGTTGCATAAAAATAATCCAGTTATACCAGTTTTTCATATTTACATTATTTACAATAATCTCCTGCAAAAAAAATAAATATATTAAAAAATATTGTGGTCATAGAGGCACTTTATATTTAACTTGGCATTACAGTACCCATTTACTTTATGGCACTTTTAAAAAGTGAACAAATATAAAGATTACTTTTAGGTTTAGGCTTAGTTTATCTAACAGACTACTGTTAGATAAGCTGCCTGTATGTTACTTCCTCAGAAGGAACAGAAACCCTGTTTATAATTTGGCTGTATGAGCATAGCCACCCACATACAATAAAATAAACTGTAATTAAACTACAGGTTAATGACATTCTTCAACACAAACAATGTGAGATTGCATGTTAGACTGTAATCTACACCAGCTGAGTGATTAAATGCAAGTGTAGTGTGGAGCACAGATAACTTTTTTTCTATATTTAATTTCCCAAATCAACTTCATGCAAATTAAATTAGTCAGGACATTACGTATGATGGAGTAATTAACTGCTGAGGTGCCAAGTGAGAATATAGAAGAAAAACAAAGCCTTTAACAGTCCTGTAGTGTGGAGGATAACATGCTGATTATGACACAAGCAGTTTTTACCCGAAGCCACTGTTTTTCAGTCAGTGTGTCACTGTAGTCTACGTCGCGACGACAACGAGATCCTCGACCAAACATCTTCTCCTCCTCCTCTTCATAGGTGAGGCGCTCCACTTCAGCGTCATCTTTGATGATCCAAGAAGGCAGCTCGTCCTCCTCCATTAGGCGAGGCTTGCGCTTTGGGTTCCTGGCATCCTCCCTGCGACGGTCCATGTCCATGCGCTTAGAAGGGAAGAGCAGGAAAATCACATCAGGTCACACAGCAGATGAAGTAATTGAAAGATGCAACTCTTGACTGCATTAGGCATACCACACAATCCATTTTAGTTTTAGACTAAGCTGGATTTAACAATTCAGTTAAAGGGTTAATGGCAATTCAACTATCGCATCAGCATCAGATTTCTTTTGTTGTACAAGACATGTCCACCCCCGGCTTGTTCACAAGCCAGCCGAGAGATATAATTTCTCCAGCGTGTCCTGGGTCTGCACCAGGGTCTCCTCCCAGTTAGATGTGCCCGAAAGGAGGCATCCTAATCAGATGCTAGAATTAACAGGAACCAATGAAGAGAAACTAAAAATGATGATCTCTCTTTTTAAGTCCATGTTAGTACTCTCACTGTTGCATTTGGATCAACTGAAGGCTTTTCAGGGAGCCTTAAAAAGAGCCTGATAATAAGGACTTGCAACAAATGTGAAATTGTCAGTAGAAGTTAACTAGGGGGAGAAAAAAAGCTTTTTAAACTTTGTTTTAGGATAAAGTCTCCAGAACTAAGTTTTTTTTTGTTTGTTTTTAATCAGATTTACCTGCTGATTCTATCTGCAGTTTTTTTTTAAATAAAACTAGATCTCTCCACATTCTTTTAAACAAGAGCTTTAAAATAACTGCCCAAATAAGCCCCTAGAAGTGTTTTAAAGATGACTGCTAAGTGGCTAGACTTGCTTCTAGAAGGATTTAAGACACCACCGATAACCAGTGGAGGTTGAGCTTGGGTAGTGACAAGTTTTTAAAAACAAGCATTATAAATTTAATCTTGCTAACAAGCTGAGCCAACACAGATGACTGTGAAGAGTTGTAAAGAGTGAAACTGCTATGAGGTGTACTGTGAATGACCCTGGATTCACACTTTCTGCATCAACTGCTCTTAAATTAATTAATCCTGCAAAAGGAAGCATCTGGCAGGGGTCGGTCTTTGCCAAATCTGAAGGTGAAATTTAACCACACAAATGGCCTTGTGTGATGCATAACCTACAATCATTTTGTCTTACAGATGTGACAGAACCAGCTGTCAGCTTCTCTATTTTGGGTAAATTTATATTTTCAGACCAGTCATTTCCACAGTTTTACACTGATATTGAAATGCCAATTTGACATCACAAAGAGGTGTCATTATCTTACCATGAAGAGCTCAAATTCATCTTCATTGCGGGCTATCATCTGGTTAAGAGTTTCATCATCGGGCACCTCATCTTCCTCCTAAAATTCCAAGGGGGAAAGATATTAGCAGATAGTCTTCTCAACAAGTAAAACAGAAACATAAAATGTTCAGTTCAAAACAAATCAGTGGAGTATGGTGTACAGATTTTATCAACCACCAAATAAACTGACTATATTACAAAACCCTGGAATATTAAAAGTAAAGTCATATCAAAGGAATCATCTGAGCCTGCAGTAATTCTATTAAAACCACTGAGCACAACTTAACTGGAGAGTAAACGTTCATTCAAGATTCATATAAAAATGGCTGGTTAAGAACAAATACCTTATCTTATTCCCCAAATGATGGTGCCTTTGAGATAAACAACAAAATATGAATTACTTACAACTTACCCATTCTGATCCTACCTCATTCTGCTCCTCATGCTCTAAGATGGCCTGGAGAAAGGCACGGCGCTCATGGCTCGAGGACTTCTGGTCAAACATGCCGGCCTGGATGACCTTCTGATCCACGTTCAGTTTGTATTTGGCAGCTGCCAAGATTTTCTCTTCTACGCTGTTGACAGTGCAGAGGCGAAGCACACGCACCTCATTCTGCTGACCAATGCGGTGAGCCCGGTCCTGAGCCTGAAGGTCCTGAAATTAACAGACGGATTAAAAGAATTTCAGGTTTACATCATTATAAAAGAGGTAATCTGCCTTTTTGCCAACAAATCAAATTCCCCACGACTACCAGAAAATAGAGGTCCTAGACAAGCCTGGCCCGATTACACATCACCAAAGTCTTCTTTGTCACCACATCAAAATTAACATGTCAACAAAGTCAACAAGTTGCCATGATTGCTGCAAAATGTAATGTCCCTTTCTTTTGTTTTACATTAAGGCAGAAAAGCTGGAGGCAAATTCTACTCGACCACCTAAACTAGATGAATAATTCTTATTCACTTGACCTGACAGTCAATCTGACAGCGCTGTCTCTTCTGCCACTTCACCGTATTCAACTGACTTTAACAGCAAACTGTACTGAAAACATTGCAAAAACTAAAATGTGCTGGATTGACCACAAAAACTTGACAACAACACAGTGGCACCTGATGTGATGCCCAAGCCATCGGCCCATTAGTGGTGACTTTCATCTTGATTCGAGCTCCTTCATGGCTAGATAATCAAGCTTCATAATTTGATGCTCTTTAAAAATTAGTCAGTGATTCTAGCCAAAGTCAAACTGGATTATTTACAAACCCTGTCACAAATTATTGTCAGAGACTGAAAATGTTGCATCACTGCCATTTATCAAGTTAGCAGGGTATCAGTAAGATATAAATAAGCTCAGGCAGAGTTCATCTGATTTGCATATCACAACTTTTTGGAAGTGCAACCAGTCATCCTGCCAGAGAAAGCCAACTTAAATAATTCATTAAATAAGTAAGTACTGGACAAAATGTCCTTGACTTAATTATTTCTGCAAAAATTATACAGAATATATAAATTTAAGATTTGAAGAGCTCACTCAGTCACAGTTGGCTGCTTCAAACATATCGCACTGGTCTAGAGCAAGTTAAATCTGGGAAAAGTTATTTTATTTGACATTAACAGTGGCTATGAGAACTATGTCTCAATTGGCATTCAACCAATCAATCAATCAACCAACCAATCAATCACTAAGTAAATAAATAAATAAATAACCCCCAGGACCAAATGACACCTTGGAGCAGAACAAATGACCACCACTTTGTGCCTGTTATTGTATTATACCTTCCTTTTTATTTATTTCTTTGTTAGTATATGTATATTAATGTGTCTTGATTATGTGAATTTATTTCCTCTTTTGATCCACTTACAATTGCAACATTGTGGGAAAGATAATGGTCTGTGTCTACTGGCTTATTTTTCCACTGAGAGCTCCCATGAGCTCCTTTTCAGGTCAATTCTCTTGCTGTTGCTAGGCTACAGAATCATCTTGTAACAGACTGACAGTCGGGATGAGTTTCTACTCCGCCATGGTTGTTAGTGCTGATACTTCCTAATTACTTCCTAATTTTGATTGGTTGGTCAGAGAGCGCAGCACTTCTCCAAAAGTTGAACTTTTTTGAAACATAGTGGAAATCAAAGCTCTGCACTGAGGACAGAGCACTGCCAAACCTGATCTCCATGGGATTTATATAGAAAGTGGATGCTGCCAATACAAAAACAGCCTGAACTGTTGTATAGCTTGGTTGTTTTAATCACCAGTAAATTCATTTCAATCTGCAAATTTTTTATGATTTTCTCCTCAGTGATTAGTTTGCTGAGAAAAATCAGCTGCAGTAAATATTTGCATGAATTACACATTGACCAGCCTTTGAACAATTTTCAGCAGTGCTGCATTTCTTCTTTGCAGCAAAAAACACAATTTAACACCTAAAATAAGAATGCAAATCCAGGTAAATGCACACTTAATAAAACAACTTGCAATATGATAAACAACATACTGAGCACTTCTACAATCACCCATCATGAACTGATGGATGTACCTGGTGTGGGTTCCAGTCACTGTCAAAGATAACGACAGTGTCAGCAGCCTGCAGGTTGAGGCCGAGGCCACCGGCTCTGGTACTCAGGAGGAAGATGAAGTACTGGGAGCCTTCCTCGTTGAATTTCTTCAGCAGTGTTGCTCGGTCCTCGGACTTGGTGGTTCCTGAAAAATATATATTTTTTTTATTGTTTGAACTTAGATTTTAGCATTTCATACAATTCATTTTACAATTTGAATCAGTTTTCATTTACCAAGTGCAGCCTCAGATACAACAAAGACAGAAAACAAAGGAACCAAATACAATGAGTAATGCAGAAACATCAAAAGGAAGTGAGAGGATGAATAAATAACCAAATTTTAAAAAAGGAAAATGGGCCCACATGGAGGGAGGCATTTAGGAGAAATGGAGAGTGTGTGAAAGGCATGCAAATAGCTTCAGAGTATGACACACCGAAGGATAAATAACATAATTGCAGGCCCATTACAGTGCTCCAATTCTTTTTAAATTTGAGTGTTTACAAACTTAATGCATATGCATTTTGCTCCATCTTATATTTTTTAGATCTAGATGTGGACCAATGGAGGGTCAGATTTCAACCACCTGATGTGAACAACATCACCATTATCTGTGTGCTCTGGAATAACTTTTGCTTTTAAACCTAATTTCCAACTTGGATTCCTTTAATAAGTTCTGTTTCTGCTGGTGTAGGTGTTTTAACCTTTTTTACGTCATAAGAAAAATTATCATTTTGTATGCAAAGTTAACTTTGTAAAGTTTGCATTTAGTTCGTCCTGTACTTTTGCTCCAGCTTGTGCTGTTTTCAATAAGGTAAAAATGTCACCTGTAAACTGCTCCTCATCTCAGACCAATTAAACTGTTTCAGACGTGTTTTAAAGGGCAAGCGCTGGCCCTATTTAAGAAGGGTCAAAGTGTGATGAAAAACCCATCCACCCACAAGTTTATGTGTCTAACTATGCTAAGTAAGAAGGTTGCATCTCAGAGACTTAATTTAGTTTGTTTCTCAAAGTGTCATGCAAAGAATATATATGCTGAGCATCAAAATGACTTAATGCTTCCTTGAATGTCTTTCGTTGGTACGGATACAATAATAACTGTTAATGATCTGACTGAAACTCTTCACCTCAAAGCAGTAAGTTAAAAATATTAGCCTGTGTAGCTTTCACTTTTTTTAGCCAGAATTACTGCCTTTCACCTTTCAGTTGTATGTCTCTGCCAACCAGTCAAGTTGTAGTTTACATCCACATCTGCCCAAATTCATGTTATATATGTGGTGAAGACCTTGAAGTAGTTTAATAGGTAGGCAGGTAGGTTGGTTATTTCTAGTAATTTTCTTTTTTTCTTTTTCTTTTTTAATAAAAGGAGTCAAGACAGTTGTTACACTTCCATTTTATGTATATATGATGTTTTGACAGTATTTCTTCAATAATCAGGCCCCATCATATCTTAAAGACCTCATAGTACCATATTATCCCAATAGAGCACTTGGCTCTCAGACTGCAGGCTTACTTGTGGTTCCTAGGGTATTTAAAAGTAGAATGGGAGGCAGAGCCTTCAGCTTTCAGGCCCCTCTCCTTTGGAAGCAGCTCCCAGTTTGGATTCAGGAGACAGACACCCTCTCTACTTTTAAGATTAGGTTTAAAACCTTCCATTTGGAAAAGCTTTTAGTTAGGGCTGGATCAGGTGACCCTGAACCATCCCTTAGTTACGCTGCAATAGGCCTAGGCTGCTGGAGGCTTCCCATGATGCACTGAGTGCTTCTTCTTCATTTGCCTCTTTTGATTCTCTCCATGTGTTTATACACCACTATTGCATTTAATCATTAGTTACTATTAAACTCTAGCTCTCTTCCGTCCTGTCTCGCTCTGCTCTCTTCTGTTTCCCCTCACCCCCAACCGGTCGCGGCAGATGGCTGCCCCTCCCTGAGCCTGGTTCTGCTGGAGGTTTCTTCCTGTTAAAAGGGAGTTTTTCCTTCCCACTGTTGCCAAGTGCTTGCTCACAGGGGGTCATCTGACTGTTGGGGTTTTCTCTATAATATTGTAGGGTGTTTACCCCACAATATAAAGCGCCTTGAGACGACTGTTGTTGTGATTTGGCGCTATATAAATAAAATTTAATTGAACTGAACTGAACAGTAGGGACTATTAGGGAAGTGACAGCACCACAAGCCGCTTCATAGCATGCATGATTTGATTTAATCACATGAGCAGCAGCAGTCTCCTGATAGAAGTCACCTTTAACCATCACAGCAGCTGCTTCTTATTTACAAACTTCTGTTTTATCTAATCTAAGCTCCTAACTTTCGTTGTAGTTTGGAAACGGGCGCCATCGAGGAAGCGAGTCCTGTTCTAACCTTTAACTGACCAATCTGCATGCATAAACAGACTACCAGAGTTTTATGTGCAGCCTGAGAATCCCTGTAAGAGAAAGTAAAGCACATTAGCATTGTTTCTTTCCAATTCAGCCATATAATACTATAAAAGTTACTGTATTTCCAAAAACTAAAACAAAAATTGGGCCTTTTTTGTCTAGAAGTAGGTGTATATACTTGTTTAGTTCCTGTTCACTGAGGACTATCTCGCTGAAATACTTCCTGTTTCCATGCTGGGAAAAACAAATCTGTTGCTCTCACAAAGCAGTCAGGCTAAAATGGAGGAAACAGACAAATTTGCTATGGAGTTACACATCCTATTGTGTTTCAATAGCCCCAAGATAAAAATAAATAAATCAATGACAACTCCTCAGTGAATTCAGGTCTCTGCTGCCAGACTCAGTTCCTAATAACACTGTCTTTTGTTTGAGGTGGCACGTGTGGGTATCATACTGAATGGATGTGATGGGACTTCTCTGACACCCTGTTATTATTCTCACAAGTATGAGTCAACTCCAAATTACAAATGACAAGTTTATCCTTATACATCAAATAATACATCAAATACATAAAAACTATAGGGATTCCAATTCATTAAAATCAGATTCATCTCAGATTTAAATGTCTTGATAGCAAGGGCTGATAAGAAAAAGTTTTCTCTGTATATAATAACTGCAGGTGTAGCTACTGTCCCTTGAAAGTCGATGCTGAGTTTAAATTTGAATTACATTACATAGCCAAATGCTCGCTCTGCAGGGCTAATTTTGATTGCAATTTTAGCTTCCAATGATTATTAAAACACGATGATTAAGATATTATGAATAATGTGCCATATTCTGTTTTGCAATAATTTTCTTGTTTTGCCTTTTCATTTACTTTTGTCCCTTTCCTAATCCCTTTGTTAATGCCCAAAATGCTCTCCCCTTAAGGCTGTGGGAGGTTCAGTTCAGTTCAGAATATTTAGTTTTTTCAGCTGAATTTAAATTAAATTGAATTAAAGTTCAAAGAAATCCACTTAATCAAAAAGTTTCTTCTTTTTTTAAAGTTTAATAAATACAATATTTTTCCAAAGTCTGTGAATAATTGTACTGAATAATGGTTAACTCAGTATTGGCAAAATACATTGCTCAGAAAAACATCAAGGGATCACTCAATATTGAGTCTTATCTTTCAGTATAACACCAATTCAGTTAAACTTCATGGACATCAACCTGTTCATTTAAGAAGCATAAACCATTGTGAATCCATTTTACCTGCTTACAAATGAAAGTGACAACAGCTGCACTGGAGAGGCAACACCAAGACAACCCCCAAAGAGCTAATGGTTTTGCAGTTGGTGGCCACAGCGCATTGCTCTCTCCTTATCCCTCCTGACTCATTTTTCTCTAGTTTTGTTTTTTGTTAGTGTCCTTGTCACTGCTGGTAGTATGAGATGGTACCTGCAGCCCATTCAGGTTGCACAGGTAGTCCAGCTCCTCCAGGACAGCACATCCATATTTGCTGTCACATGAGGCTTTGTTGTGTCTCCCAGCACAGTCTCATGAGCGTGGAGGAGATACCAGGAGACAGGGCGTTACATGAGGAGTGCTGGACAGGGCTGTAGAAGGGTTTCAACCCAGCAGGAGGACTGGTATCTGCTCCTTTAAGCAAGGAGGAACAGGAGGAGCACTGCCAGAGCCCCACAAAATTACCTTCAGCAGGCTACTCATGCATGTTTCCGACCGAACTGTCAGAAACAGAATCCATGAGGGTGGCATGGGGTCCCGTAGTCCGTCAGTGGGACCTGTGCTCACAGTCCAGCGCTGTGCGGCTCAAGTGACATTTGGCCCGAGAACACCAGAACTGGCACTGGTGCCCCGTTCTCTTCACAGATGAGAGCAGATTTACACTGAGCACATGTGACAGACGTGAAAGAATCTGGAGATGTCAGACCTTCATCCAGCGTGACGGGTTTGGCAGTGGGTCAGTGATGGTCTGGGGAGGGATATCCTTGGAGGGTCACGCAGACCTTCACGTGCTAGCCAGCAGTACTCTGACTCCTACTACTAGGTACCAGGATGAAATCCTCAAACCCACTGTCAAACCTTATGCTGGTATAGTGGGCCCTGGGCTCCTCCTGGTGCAGGACAATGCCCAGCCTCATGTGGCCAGAGTGTGTAGACTGTTCCTGGATGATGAAGGGCATTGAAGCCATTGCCACTGATCTGTCCTCATGTTCCCCAGACCTGAATCCAATTGAGAACCTTTGAGACACCAAATAGCACCACAGACTATTTATAGTGGCTCACTAATCACAGATCTAGATCGCTGCCTCGATCTAGATCTGGGAAGAGATCCCCCAGGACACCACACACCGTCTCATCAGGAGCATGTCCAGACATTGCTGGGAGTGCATACAAGCACGCAAGGGCCATACAGACTAGTGAGCCACATTATGTTGTTGTTTGATGTTGTTGATGAAGTTTTATCAGGCTGAGATTTCAATTTTTATTTTGAGATTTGATTGTTTTATTCTCTGTGAATTACAGTGTATATCAGTATATCAAGATCTTCAACTTCAATATTCGTTCATCGAGATCCCATGTGTGATTTAAGTGTTTCCTTCATTTTTTTGAGCAGTGTAATAATCAAGCAGCCTCATCGCTCTCACAGTAACAGTCACCTCAAAGTGCTTTACATTGATAGGTAAAGATACTACAATATTAGAGAGAGAACATCAACAGTCCAATGATCCTCTAACAGCATATTAGCAGGCTGAAGCAGACAAAACTCAGTAAAGAAAGATTGATTTTGCTTTCTTTTATCTGATTTCAGGGTTTTAAAATATGCAGATTCTGCCTTAATTCTAATCCACGGGATCAGCTCGGGAAACCTCAAACAGATGCTTGTGTATGGACTTACCATCAAGACGTAAGTACTGAAAGTTGCGGTAGCTGAAGTAGTCCTCCATGATTGTCATGAGAGAAGTCATCTGGCAGAACAGCAGGACTCTGTGGTTGGTGGCCTGGAGCTTCGGTAGGATGCGATCTAGGAGCTCAAACTTCCCAGATGCTCTGTACAGATCAGGCCTAAGTGGAGATGATAAAAACAAAAAATGGATCATAAACTATCATTAACAGTGTGACTTTTAAAGCCTCTGGGGCATCTAGTGTGACAGCAGTTAATGGTCTAAAATTGGCCAATAAAGGCCTGATCCAGTGTTTTAGCTCATCCAGTGAACACCGGCTGTGCAGCTCTGGGCTTTTATGCTGTCTCTGTGAAAACCTGTTCCCTAAATCCTGAGAGAACATTATGGAAAGTCATCGTTATTTCTGATGGTGAGCAAAAATGGCACTTCTGAATCTGTCCTATACCTTCTGGAACTTGGAACAATTTTCATTTTTCTGTTTCTTAAGCAGGAAAAAAAAATGCAGTTTGTTAATAAAACGTGGTTTATTAAATAGCTCCAATGAGTAATATGACAATAGATGACAATAGATTACAGCAGATTTTGATTAACTCTTTCAGCATATCACCAAGATTTGCTATTAAAAAGCTCTGTGGCTGTAACTCTTTATTCTTCAATCATTACCAATTTACAGTCAGCAGGACAAACACTGATCGTGTAGGAAGATGTAAAAGTTTTTTAGATTTCAGTTATACAATAATCAAGATAGTAAACGCTATTTTACATCAAGAGCCTTAACATATGTAAAATGAAAAATGTGATTAATATGATACAGTGTTCACGTAATAAAATATATATCAGTGATCCTGTTTCCTTAAAGAATACATCACTGAACATAGGAGCCCCATTAAGAGAAACACCACCACCAGCCCTGTTGCCAGACACTTCAAAGAAAAATACCATATTTCATACTTTTTTTTTTTTTTTTTTAAACAGGCATAGAGATGATTAAGATGTTAATTCTCTCAGGAAAAAGAGGGTTGCATTTTCTACATTAACAGTTTGTTTCCAGGGCGTATGAATGAGGACTTCTCAATTATTATTTATTATATTTTATTTGCATGATGTATCTTCTATTAAGCACCTTCTATCATGTTTTATTATTTTTTCCTTCCCTTGAAACATACATTTATTGATTTTTTTTTTTTTTTAACTAAAAGGCTTTTCTATTCATCTTGAACTATTTTTAGGTCACGATAAATCTTTGTGTGACATCGGGTGTGGGAAAACTTAAACACCCCTGCTAAGATGAACTTTTCCAGTTTATGTTCCAAATAAAGTACCACCCAGGTTTCCCACTGGGCACACCCCATCCCATCCTTGCTGGCGCCTCATTGGTGGATAAATATGCTGGACGTAGATTGGTTATTTTATATTTTTTCAACTATATACCTATGCTATTTAAAATATTGTCTGCACTATGTTTTATGATAAGCCTGATGAGTCTAAAGACGTTGGTTAAATAATTAAGTTGTTTCATTTACTATGAGCACTGCTGGAGCTTTAACCTCTTCAGACTTTATGCTCTTCTCTGCACACCATGGAAGTAGGTTAAGTTATGCCAGAAACCTCCAATGTTTCTACAATAATTATGAGATAATGATCATAATAATTTGAGATAAATAATTGAGATAATAATTTTGTAAAGCAAATAATATTACAAAAACAGGCATGTTTTTGTAATAAAAATCAGGCCACAAAATTCCAGATAAACTACATACATTTTACAGATTGACACAAAAGTTGTGCGTGTGTGTAGCTGCTCAGGATAAATTCCTGATTTCTAATCATGGCCAAAACCATACTGGATGTCACTTTTCTGACAGCTCTAACTGACATACAGGAACAAAAATCCTCCTGCCTAAAGCCGCATTAAACAGAGAGCTTAAGACTTCAAACTTTTACTTCCTTAGGGGTAGAGGTGTAACATCACCAACTTAAGCCTTTCATTCCAACACGCTACACGTCCTTTCCTTTAAATCTGTGTTGTCTTTCAGCTTGAGATGACATGTCCCGCTACTGCCAACAAAGCTGGTTGTTTCTGGTATGTTCTAAAGCACAGCTGCAGCTTGTGATCTATATGTGGCACATGTGCAAAAGAACTTAATGTGAATTTTTCACACATCTGTTTTGAGGTGAACTGCTGCTGTGAATAATTGCTATCTGGTGCCAATTAGTGCCAAGCACAGCAGAGATGTAGCAATTATCTGACACGCTGGCTTTCCAAAAGTGACCCACATCTTCCTGTATTAGGTGTTAAATTACTATACTCAAACACAAACTGACAAGCTCAGTCAATGTCAGTGCACTGATGTAAACCATTGTGAGTAAAACTATCCATTTGCTTTTATGTGCTTGCTTTTCATCATTAATAGAGCTGAGATTAAAGCTGGTTTTCTATAAGAAAACTGTCATAGCAGGAAGTTCCGAATAATTTATTTGGGGAAAATATAGCTCCAACTAAAGCAGCTAAAAAGCACTTTTTTTTTTATCATTTTTTATAATTTTATCATAAAATGCTACAAAAGCTGTATTTGCACTTATCATATGAAGTAGTTCATCAGGTCTGATAATCAGTATGAGCTGAAATACCTGTTAACATTTTACTTTCCTTATTCACTCTGCCAATGTATTAGCAGTAAAAACATGGACCAAATGGTGTATAGCCAACTACAGTATTCCCTTAATCAGATTTAAGTGTTTTGTAAAGCACAAAAAAAGATGTGTACGTTTTCACTTTGGATGATGAAAATACAGTAAAATGAGGTGTGTAAAGGACACAGGCCTTTTTATTGTAAGACTTACCCAGTGATGATCCCATTTGGATAGCCCAAGTGCTCAGCAAAAGACTCCTGTATTGGAGAACATTAATTGGTTAAAATAAGGAAGCCAATGAAAGTAAGTTACATATTTGCACGTGGCTGTGCTGGGAACATTTTAAAACAACCCCCTCAAGTATGATTAAAAACAACAAAAAATTCACTTTTTATTTTTTTTAACAATAAAAAACAGTCCATCTAGGAGCTTCTTTCGGCTGCTCCCTTATTCACAACGGGTCGCCACAGCGGATGGTTCTGCATATTTGATTTGGCAGATTTTTATAACGGATGCCCTTCCTGACGCAACCCCCAAGTTGTGTCTCCTCCTCCTCAAAACGGGGATCTATGGAGTCACTGTCCTGAAAGTACCCTAACCCTAACCCTAGAGACTTAAAATATGAGAAAAGCCTAAATTAATTACAGAGAGTCTATTTGAATGGGTCATTAAGGTTTTCAGCCCCTTGTGACGTGGCAGCTAAGAACCGCCCCAGCAGGCAAACAGATTTGCTCAAATGATCTGCCTCACAGCCTGCAGTTTGGTTTCTTCGCTAGAGTCATTTCTGTTAACTCACTGCTGTGAACAAGGCGTGCCATATGTTCTGTTATTCCCTGCAAGAGCAAACACAAAATGCTGAATGCTCTCCTGGCATCCGAGGAACTGAAAAACCAGTGGATTACTTTTATTTTTAATGGCAATGTCCCCACAAGAACAAGAAAATCTTTAGTCTCAGCACATCTTGGGGCTAATATGGCTAATGTTACCATTACCTTTTATCGCATGCCAACAGGTCAGTGCTAGTTTGTAATGCTTAGAGACCACCAGAAACTTTGAAAACAACTGATATGAAGCTAACAGACTGGGTAAGGACTGGGTGTTTAATGTTGGCTTTTGTTCTCTGGTGAAAGTGTGGAGTATAGGGGTTTAATAAATCATCTGCCCTGTATTCTAAGATGAAACCTGAATAACACACTCTGTGGACATATGCTTTTTTAAAAAAGAGGGCACAATATGGGACCTTTAAGGGACTGTGGAAAACCTTCATAATAAGGCATATTTCACTGAAAGTAAAAAGAACTTCATTTGGAAAATGTGCAACAGTTTGAAATCAATATCAAATGTTCTAGTAAACAGTTCTGCGCTCACCTCAATGTGCTGGAACATGTACGGATGGTTGCAGATCTTCTTCAGCTGCATGATGGTGTTCATTAGGGTCTTTGCTCCACCTTTGCCCTGGAGAAAGTTATTACAGAGATAAAGAAATTATAAAAGGAATTTCAGATCAAAACAGTCTTGATATGGTGACGTGGGTATTAACCTGCAATGACCGCTTTTTTTGTTTTTTTTAACTACATGTGGGAAGTGAAAAGAAGGTGTGAACACAGATCTGACCTATCCAACTGCTCACTGCACTGTGCCTGACATAACCTTGTTAGGAATTACTACTCTCACTGATATCATACAGAGTAGAATAAAGGTGTTGGAAACTGAGTGTTTACAGCAGCCTGAAGCCTGACCTATTATTTGAAATACGAGCATCCACCTTGTAACAGTATACATGACAGAAAATACAGAAAAGAACAGAAAGATTGGTCTCCTTTGACCAAAGTTTTTTAAGCAAGGAGATGAAAACTTGTCAATAAAGTCAAAGGGAGGTTCTGCTTCAGGGGGCAACTCTTGGTTGGCTGATCACAACCAGCGACCCCTTTCACAATGTCATACTGTAAAGACACTGTCGTGATAAAAATATCTATGGACAGCATAGTGCTAAAGCACTAAAAACTACAAGAAGCCTAGTTTCATTACAAAGTCTTGGAAAGTAATGTAGGTAATGACGACTAGTTTACTCGCTGCTTTGAACTCAGCAGATAATGAGCAGTGTCTTCTTGCTTTCCCAAGTGGTTCGGATTAAAAAATAAATACATAAATAAACACAATCTAAAAGCGCAAGGCATTAAATGAAATTTACAATATATAATTCACCTTAAGCAAGCACAGCATGGTGCAAAAGCACAAGGCAGCTGTATCTCCAATTACACACAAAAAAAAATAAAGAATTCAAGGACCTTTTAATGTCAAACAGCAGGCAAATTACTGCAGTCTCATGCAAAAGGCTTTGTCTGTCAGCACGACACACACTGACAGAACAAAGCAAAGCCAAACAATGAAACCGCAGGGGCTCTGGTAATATCTACCTTCTTGTCTTTCTCGGAGCCGTCAGTGAGGAGGATGCCTTTCTGCATGTGGCGGTACAGAACCTTCTGTATGGCAGACATGTCACATTTTATGACATACTCCACCTGTGTGAATGACAAAATAAATAAATAAATAAAACTCCAGTAAGGCTGTTTGAGCCAAATCCACATTCCCCATCCCAGTCACCTCACCACTGACACAATGGTGAAATAAACCAGAGAGAAAGAAAAATAAAAGCGTAGAGTAGAGAAGGAGAACGAAACTCACACTATGTATCTTTGCAAAATGAATACAAAGAACAAACTGTAAGGTTGTACTTCAGGCATTAAAGTCATCTCCATCACAATTTTTTATTACTTTTTTTTTTAAAGAATATGAGTGGTCACAAGAAGGTTTAGTATAATTATCATCCAGTCTGTTAAGATGTCACAATAGTTAAGCAATTGTATACAGATATATAGTTTTATTCCAGTGTGTCACCTAAAAAGAAAACTGCAGTTTCCAAAGCTGCATTTAGGCCACAGACATTAATTAATCTCTTTCTTTCTTTTTCTATTATTTTCTGAAAACTACACACCTCTTACACTGTTCTAAATTAGTACCTGGAGCTAAAAAGTTGCTCTCTGCAGCAGTTACAAGCCTGCAGCTTCAATTACCTTCTAAAGCGGGAACGTTGTATTCAAGGTCAACAAAGACTAAGCCATTCAAAGAGTGTACTGTCTCAAAATGAAAATGAACCTAGTTATACATGCTTGTGAAATCAGCTAAATAAGAGAGACTAACACACCCATTTCATACAGTTATTGCCTAACGTGAAATATGATCACTTCCATCAAACAGCTGTGCAGGTTTTGTGTACTGAGAACTGTGCAGCATGCTACATTAAAGTTTGCTAGTTTCCCACCTTCTCTGGCAGCTGAGACTCCACCTCTTTCTTCAGTCTGCGGAGGAGAAAAGGGCGGAGCACTTTGTGCAGACGCCGGATGATCAGGATGGTTTCCTCCTCATTTAGGTCGACCTGAACAAGTCAGAAAGTACAGAGATGATGCCTCACAGTTGGCTGTTTTCTGCAGACTGCACAGCAGGTGAACGCAGAGTGACAAGATTTCTACTGTCTGACATTATGCTGAATATACTTTAAACTTTTATTTTACCAGGCAGTAAAACACTTAAGAATCTCTTTTGTGAGAGTATCCTTGGCCAAGATGGGTAACATTAACCTAGCATGGTTTCAAGTGGCGTGACAAACCGGAGCTCCTGGACTAAACCCATGCTGGCACAGGGAGAACACGCAAATTCCACACAGAAGGGCCCGGCCTGGGTTCAAACCAAGGACCCTCCTGTTGCCAACCACTGAATCACTGTGCTGCCCTTATTATACATATAAAATATAAATATAAAATCTTGCTGATGATGAGGAGGTGTGCCAGAATCCACCTTTTCCTTAAGGGTGCCTTTTCAATTAAAAATTGATATATATTTGGCCATGGTGCTTCTCCTGTATCCAGGCACAAAGTAGTTTTTTTCTGAGCTTAAATTAAAATGATGACAACTACTATTACTAATGTAAGCAAACTGACATTTCAATAAAAAAAGAGTCTTAAAAGTTTTTTGTTTTTTTTCCCCAGCTCTCCAGCTTTAGCAAGACTTGTGGCTATTAACTTTTAATGAAGGACCCAACATGATCTGCTAGATTTGACAATATATTAATGTAACATCGAAATTTGGTTGCAAACGGAGATATTCTTCTTTCAAAAATTAAAGATTTGTTCAAATATTAATTTCCTTACCGTATAACTTCCAGCAGAAACTATTTACATGAATACATGTTACAAATATATATATTATATACTGTTCCAGTGGTGGATGTCCATTTTCAACATGGCCAAAGTTTGAAATAACGAGATCAGAGGATGTGAACATCTGTTGTAACCTTATGTTTAAGAGGGCCAGCCAATCAAAAGAACGATGGCTTTAAAGGGAGTGTCGCCTTAAAGAAAGAGGAGCTAAAAAGGCTTGTTAGGACACAGACATAGGATGAACTTGAATCATGCAAAGCTACTCCACTAGAGTCCAAGAATAAAAACATGGATCTGGAAATGAGAAGAATAGACTCCTTTTAGCCCACTTTAGTTAAAAAAAAAAAAAAAAAGTAATTAGTCATGCTCAGAAATGAAAAACTATATATCTGAAATAAGCATTATGAGCTGAGCTTTACAATTGTTCTAGAATATGTTTATACATGTCATCTGTAGGTGGGCAGCTCAAGCTAGCGTGATTTTCAGTGGGAGAAGGTAGTGCTACGAGCACTTATAGAGGGAAAAAAACAACAACATATAACAAGTATGCTAGTTTGTAGGTCGCTGACCTTCTCTCTTCTAACCCTCTTCAGGGCAGAGAAAATAACTCTAATTACATTTATTCTTACTCAGAACATTTCCAGAGTCATAACACAGTGAGTATAAAATAAACTCTCTCTCATGCATTTAAATAGGCTGTGTGTCATTATATGTAAATGACCTAAATAAATTCCCTCTGCTTCCTTTTCAGAAGAAATGACAGTTGTGATTATTGTGAAGAAAAGAAATGCCCTCAGGGGAACAGATTTGAAGGCAGACACATTTAACAGCTTTAAGAATGTTCAGCAAACAACGAGTCCTATTACATGAAAAAAGAATCTGTAACTAAATTTTTAAAAGATTTCGATTTCTTTTCTCATGAAATACACAGCAGCTTTGGTGTTTTCTGATAATGAATCGAATTAAAGAATCCAAAGGATAAAAATGACTGACCGAAAACTGAGTAGCTGCTTTGTTCAATGTTATATTCTGTATTTTATCATCACTTTTAAAGTTTTAAGTGCTCTGAATTACACGAAGGACTTATTAACCATTTATACGCTCAACCTTCACTTCTGCTGGTTACTCCAAGGTTTCTGCCACTGAATAAGATGACTGCAGCTGCCAAACTGAACATCTTTAGTCTCTTAAATCTCCTCTTAAAACCTTCTTTTATAAGTGATTAATGTGTCTGATCTCTTCTGTCTGTTATCCATTTTGTAAATGTATATACTATATGCCAAACTTATATAAAAAAAAATAATGTATTATACATTATTATAGGAACTACTGAGGTTAAAACTGATTAACAGCATTTGCAAAACCCACACTAAAAATATTAGCCAATGTTAGCTTAAAAACTAAATACTGGGAGCTCTCCTGATAGTTACCCTCTCTCCTGTCATGGCAAACGGTGCATTGAACCACTGCTCGAACGTGCTGCAGCACTTGAAGATGGTGGGCAGCAGGAAGTTGAGCAGGGCCCACAGCTCGGGCAGCTTGTTCTGCAGGGGAGTGCCGGTGAGGAGCAGCCGACGGGGAGCCACATAGTGGGTGTTCAACACCTGTGTCAATTTACAGTGGTGGTTCTTCATGCGATGACCCTCATCAACAATCATGTACTTCCAGCGAATCTGTAGGTGGCAGAAAAACTAATTAATGTCTCTTTACTACACTTCGTAAGAGTGAACACTCCCCCAGACCCCATGTCCAAATCAGCATTTAAAATATTTTGGATCACAAAGGACCTAAGTAGTCACTGCAAGATTTTGATTTTCTACTCTGACCCTCAGGGTCCAGAATAATTATGAATACAAATCACAAGCTTCTTATTCCCCCTCTTACTTTGTATGCTTATGAGCGTGCACACATTCTTAAATTAAACACTTTTAGCTTAACCTGTGAATTCTTTCCGCCCTTTGTTACATAATGTTTATTACATTTATTGCAGCTTGGACACAATAGATAAAACTCAGTGATTTTTGCAACGCTGCCAGAAATACAGCGGTTTTTTTCTTTGTTTTTTTTTTAAATGGTTATTCATTAAAACAAAAACAATTTTAATTTTGGCTGAGGAGGAAAACGTGTGTGTATTAGCAAAAACAAAATGTGATAAAGTGCAAAAGTGTGCGTGTCAGTGAATAAATCATGATGGACGATTTATTCAAGTGAAGAGACGAAAAGCAAAGCGACGAGGGGACTCAACGCCCCTCAAATTAATGCATGAAACAAACAACTGTCATATTTCTATCACTTTTTCCACACTGTTTAGGTGATTCAAGGTTTGACTAACAGTTCAATATCAGCACTGGATGGAAGAGCACAATAATTTACATTTTCTTTTTCTGGATATTTGCAAAAAATGAAGGAGTGTGTGTGTGTGTGAAGACTGAGATGTCGCAATAGGGTGCAAGTGGGAGAACATAGTACACATAGAGGAAAGACCTTAGCCAGTATGTGCTTGTCCTTGATGATATATTCATAGGTGGTCAGCAAGACATTGAACTTCCCGCTGCGGAGCTGAGGCACAAGCCCACGACGCAAAGCAGGGGTGCCCTTATACGCAGGAGACACAAAGAAAAGACAACTTTCTGTTGTAAATCAGCTAAAAACCAGAAAATCTGAATTTCTCTGACGTACAAAACAGAGGAGACTTAAAATAAAAAGATTCCCCTTACCTTGTAAGCAATTTTGACCACAGAGGGTGCCCATTTGTCAAGTTCATACACCCAGTTAGACAAGGTCCTGAAAACAGCATTTGAAAGTGGTCAGAAGTTGTAGCAATTAAAGGCACACTCTTCTAAAACTATAGCTTCAATTACTCAGTGAGGTGCTGCTTCACAGCTACTACATACTAAGAAGAAGAGAAGACAGAGCAACTCGAGAAACCATCAACAGTCAGACATAATTTACTGGATAAGAATCAGAAGGAAATAAAAAGATGTCAAAGTGCACCAGCTTAAAAGGATTTCATTTCACAATAAGAGACTAGACAAGCTTTTGTTCAATGACAAACTGGGAAATAAAAAAGGGAGTTTTAGGCTTTCCTCCATATTTGCACACTATGCATATTCAAGAGCACTTTTAACAGTGGCCTCTGCTGAGCTTCCATTGCTTAAAAAAAAAAATAAAAAAAATAAAAAAACTCTCTTCATTAATCATTAAAAAAATATGTTTGTTGCTATAAACAAAACCATTGTTCATTCTAATCTTTAAACATTAAAAAGGAATAGCAATTAGGTGAAATGTGGATTTACAAGTCGCAAGTGTTTTCTTGAACTGTATTTCTACAAAAGGCCCGCGAGCACTGAGGGCGCTTTCATCGGCTAGTTTTAAAGGAGCTGAAAAGAAACCACGAGCATTAACCCACTTATTGTTTTTCATGAGGAGCGGGTTTGAATTTCAACCACTAAACAATTGTGTGCTGCTTTCCTGCTGTTTGCAGGTGGGGGTCAGAGAGAAGAATTTGAGGGGATTAATGGTAGAAAACAGTGAGGGTAATCACACATTTAGCGAAGCTGAACGGATAATTGGAGAGATTCCCATTCTTTCACTCGACTCCACGTGAAAAACTGTTTTAAAAATTCATTTTGACCTCGCCCCATTGTCATCAGTTATTCACAACATCAGATATTATTTTTTTAATGGACAGTGGTGCATTAAGGGTTGTTTTTAGCCTTAATGTTGCAAAGCTATGAAGTTTCCTTGAGCCCGTTTATTCTGTGTCTATAATGAGATGTGCACACACAGCCAGTCCGTGCTCGTGCTACACTTCAGCATGCTTGTGCGGGCCAAAAACCCACTCAAACATGCAAATTCATATGTAGCATGTGCTAATCACTGTCCTGTCCTGTTTTAACAGTTTGGATAGAAAAAAATTAAACATTCTTAATGACGCAATGTTTCTATCCTATTTTCCATTCACTCTATCACTGCATTCGCCAGAGCAGTGTTGTCATATCCTTCTCAAGGGCCAGGTCTGGGGCAGGTTACGCTCAGTGGAAACAAAAGGCAGCATTCACATGTACACGTTAACACACTTTATGGTGGACGTGCCAGACTTTTACAAGTAGTATCTTTGCTGGTATGATTCATAACAACATCAACCAATCTTTCATGAGGCAAGCTTCGATTAGCAGTTAGTGTGAACTTAGTTAGCTGCCTGTGACTCACTTTGGCCACATTAAATGTTCCGATTATTCACTGTGATGATTAAGTTCTCCTCCACCAGCAACTACCGTACTCTCTCAGGTTCTTTCACGACACGATTTGAGTGCCTAGCAGCTGCACTGAAGTATCTGAATAAATCCAGTTTGATTGGCTCAACTTTTCGACACAGTCCGCCACAAGTATCACAAACAAAGGCGAACCACCAGATCCACAATTCAGCACATGGTGTTGCCCCATTCAAAATGAATGAGAAGCAAGACCTTTGAAGTCTGAAACGCATATGTGTGAGTGTAACCTTTTGCCCGTGCCTCCATCCACTTCATACCAACAGGAAATGACTTAAGAATACCAGTTAAACTTCACTAACAGTAAGCAAACTGTCCTTCTTAGGACTGATTACATGCTATTGTTTTGCCATTAACTTTCTGGAAGCCTTTAATGCACGCTGTATGTTTTTTTTATACAGCTGTGAGCAGGTGGAAACCTTTCCTTTGCACAATCCAAACTGAATAATATCCATCAACAGTATTCTTTTACCCCGTTTAGTATGCACTGTCTTGTTTGAGCGTACTTCATGTTATTACTTTCCCAGTGTGAAAACCTGCTTAGAATACTTATGAGTATAGATTTGGACTTATCATCCTCAGTAGTGAGATGGGTGGGAACACCTGACACTTGAATTTCATTTGAGGAAACACCGACTCTCCTGCAAGTATAGCCTGCGTAATGCTCAGCGTATTGTATTGTAAAACCACAGGGGCATACGGAGAGCACAAAGCTATTAAAAAGATAGGAAAATATACATTTTTACATTTTCTCATTACAGTGCCCCTGAATTCAAGTGCAAGTCAAATGCTGGAAAGTTGTTTATGCTTCTTCAAAATGGGACCCAGGGTCCATGTACCAAGGCTATGGTTGATAAATTATATCCTATGTGTTTTCTTAAACACAATTTCCTCACCATCAATGGAAATGATTCGAGGTGGAAGAAAGGTGTGAAGGAGAATTCATAAGGACTTTCATGGTAGTTTATGTGTAGTCCTGCCTTGACACAAGTAATTATTATTTTAAGTATTTTTCAAAAGTGACTGTGCACACTGGACTCGTGTCATGACATTACAAGAGAAACGCCATGTTTGATACTAGAAGAGGAGTACTGACGAGAGAGGAACAATGATGAGAAAGGGGCCATTGAGCCTCTTGTGGTCCATCAGGTAGGTGATAAGGGCGATGGTTTGGATGGTTTTACCGAGCCCCATTTCATCAGCCAAGATGCCGTTGAGATTGTTGTTGTACAGGGACACCATCCACTCGAGCCCCTGGATCTAGAAAACAGAGACAAGAAAGAATGAGCGTGTTCTGTGTGTAGAGAAAACATAAGAAAAATACATGCAGTTTGTCTAACTGGATGTTAAAAATACAATCCAATTTTATGTCCAGAGTTTACTTTGTTTTAAAGTGCAGGGATGACGATCTGTATACCAAAATGAAAAAAAATGGAGCTCTCCTTATGGCTGAAATGGCTTGTGTGCATAATAAGCAACTGAAATTCATCTCTGATTCCTTTTTATTGTTATTGATTGGTAAAATGGTGGATTGTGGGGGAATTAACTTTTTTGGCTTCTCCAGTGTGGCATGTCAGTAAAGTTTGAGAACTACTGACTTAATCCAGGAGAAAAAAAAGATGTGTATTTTCTCATTTTAAAACATAACTAGGTGCCCATATACATAATATCATACTGTGGTCCCTTTAGCTGTGACAGCCCAAAAGGAAGAACTCCCAGAAAATAAGCAATATCTAAATGTGTTTCTTCTGCCTCTCTACTTATAAACATGCAAACCTTTAGATGGTTTTGAAGTTAATTTGATGTTTTTCATAGTGAGCTTTACCAGTTAACTTTGATCTTACTGCCACTGTGGCATTTTATATCCCAAATGATTTCAGTGTGGTAGAAAAATAACTCTGTCACCAACTGTGTGGCTTGCCTTTGGGGAAACAATCAGCAAAAGACAGTCTGAAGAAAAAGGAAAGGTCAGGAGGACACTGGCAACAGAAAAGGTGATCGATTAACTGCATAATACCTAACTACATGCTTGTCAGCAGAGCTAATTCCATAGATGAAGGCTGGCTGTGGATAAAATAACCAATTTGTCCTAAATGAATGTGTAGCTTCTGTGAATATAGGTTTGCTCTGCAGACTGTTCCTCTGCGGACATTTGATCCAATTAATGGATGTCCAATTTCCCCAAGGAGCACACACCATATCTCATTTTAAGTTTGGCACACCATAAATCACACCAACGGTATGATTGCAACCTGATTGGAAAGAAAACAAATGTTAGCCGTAGCCAACTGCCAGTTCCCTATCTCTGCTAATATATCTCTTACAGCCATTTACACCGCATTGAAGACGAGATGAGGGTGTCTGTATCATTACAGGCAGACAGGCTTGACTAAGATGATTAAGCATTGTTGTGGCGTTGCAAACAAACAGGCTTCCATCTATGACCAAAGCCATGTGACAGCCAACAGCTCTTTCCCACAGAAAAAGGAATATTTAGAAAACCTGCAAGATGAAGACTGACAAGGACAGAGAGAGCTATTTGTCCAGAGGCCTGGCAAAACTCTACATAAATACATTAAGACATCATGACAGAGAGGAGGCTAGTTTACTTGTACTGAAGAACATAATCACATTTAACTAATAATCTAATTATTATTTTCATTTTTAACTAATTTGCTGATTACTATTGATTCATTTACTAAAGGTTTCATCAATATATTGTCAGAAAATAACAGACAAGTCTTCAAATTCTTCTTTTTTGCCACAAACCCAAAAACCTTTAGTTCAGAATTCTAGGACACCAAAAGGCTTTTTACATTCCCAGTTTTTAACGAGAAGTGGGTTGGGCTGGGGGGCTAAGCAGGCCGACTGACTATTTGTACCATGAAACGTGCTGCTTGTTTGCATGAATCAAGAACACACCTGCCACCTCCAAGATAAAAAATATTTAACTTCAGAGATGTGGGATTCATCTCATTTATCAAAAAGAAATCAAACTTTGAGGTGACAAGACAGTCAAAAAATTATTTTGATATTAGAGGCCTACCCACAGGTGTATAATATACATTTTAAAATCTACAGAGAAGCAACCTGGAAGTGTTTGGGAGGCCACTG
This sequence comes from Paratilapia polleni, assembly GCA_015106735.1. Classification (NCBI taxonomy): domain Eukaryota; kingdom Metazoa; phylum Chordata; class Actinopteri; order Cichliformes; family Cichlidae; genus Paratilapia; species Paratilapia polleni. The sequence continues at coordinate 25,257 of VUQI01022423.1, forward strand.
AGGTGATGGTGGAGTAACCAGCAAAATACCCAGTCAGAAACATTACTTTTACATTCTATGGCTTTGTCCTTGGTAATATTTTGGTGTTGGCTTTGGAAGCAAAGACCTGTCAGGGTTTGAAATAACTGATGGCCTGAGGCCCATAAAAAAAAAAAAAAAAAGATTTTGGGCAAGTTGATTGACCAGCTGGTTACCCATTTGGGCCAGTGATGGGGATTCCACATACTATAAGGTATAATTGTGAAGCAAACTGGCTGAAGCAACCCACGCTAAGCAATTTTTTTTTTCTTGCTGTCAGTAGCCTGTTTTCATGTTAAAGGGAGTGTTTGACGATTGTGAAATAAAGAGGCTGTTATTGGTGGCACTGAAAACACAGCAGAAAGGTGATGCTGGCGGTGTGAGCGCTAGCTTTGCACAGCTCTCAAACAAGCTGCCATGTTGTTTTCGGTTTACAAACCAGCTGCAGACAGCCCACACAAGCTGTTCGTCCAATCAGGTGCAGCTCATTATTTGCACTGCTTTAGAATGCTATAGGAGTGGGAGCGCATCGGTCAGTTATCTTTCATGACACTGCCTCTCCCAGCATGCACCCGATGCTCAGAAGCAGGTCGAACCCTTGTGTGTATAAATACCCCATTAGAGACAGGCCAGGCCAAAACACTTCTCATTGATTCTGTTTTTGATGAAAGGAGCCAATCTGCTGCTGCAAAATAACACAGGGTAGACTTGCCACTTTCATTTGGCAAGAAGTTGCAATTTCAAGCACATGCAAGCAGACATTTCTGGTGGATTGACTGTGGGTTTCTAACTTGAAACCCACATTGCCTCCATTTACTTTACAGTCATTGTGATGGAAGGTAAAATAGTTGCTGAAAGAGTGGATAACTTTGAAAGCTGTAAAATCCTGTTTGAGAGTATAGTGCAGCCAACTGCTGTGCAGTGTTCTGCTGTCTCATTAGCCTTTCAATACATTAATCGGTTGTTCAAACTGGACAATAGATAGTTTTTCACTGTCTCAGTAGGACTGAACTGAACCTGATGTCCTCACAAGGGCATTCAAGACAAATTAGACGTGTCTGCTGGTGGCAGCACCGGGCCGCAGTGTTCAGCCATAATCAGGACAAGCTGTCCAAGAACAGTTAGGAAGTCCTGCTCGCTCAAGCCAAAGTTCCAGTGGTAGTACTCACAAATGAGGTCAAACAAATTAACAACAAGAACAACGTTTTCAACAATTCAAGGGTAAAGGAGACATCAACAGAATTTGACACTGTTTGGCACAACACTGGAAAAGAGTAGAAGCTTCAAAACAAGTGTTTTGTTCCTTCACTCTATCAACAAACAGGACCAATGTCCACTAGTTTGAATAATTTGCTAAATTATTGTCATGTTACTGGATTTCTTGGAGGACAATCCATGACCAAGATTTGAGAAAAAGCATCAAAATACTTTTTTTTTCTGCTTCCACAATTCAGTTCAATTCAGTTTTATTTATATAGCGCCAGTTCACAACCTCCTCAAGGTGCTTTATAATGCAAGGTAAAGACCCTACAATATTAGAATATTATATATTATATATATATTATATAGAATATTATAACAATCAGACGATCGCCTATGAGCAGCACTTGACAACAGTGGGAAGGAAGAACTCCCTGTTAACAGGAAGAGACCTCCAGCAGAACCAGGCTCAGGGAAGGGAAGTCACATTCTTTGAAA
>VUQI01022424.1:11231-25835 GCA_015106735.1 Paratilapia polleni
AACACAGTGGGGAGGTCCAGTTTAAGTAGTGGAGGTGAGGCCGGCAGACACCCATCAGCTCCAGCTGCCTGTGTCTGGATACACCCTGACTCCAGTGTCCAGGTGGATGAGTTGTAAAATTTTAACATGGGAGTGTATGGGCACTGACTTCACTTTTGAAGCCAGCCTCAAGCATCCATTAGAGGAAATGCAGTTTTTGGAACATCTGTGTTAGCTTTACTTTTTAGCTTCAGAGGTTGCCCCTTGATTAATATGAGCATCACTACAGCTGTGTGTTCTAGCCACTACAGAGAAGCAACATCATTCAGAAAATTATTCAATTGTTGTTACTTGGTCACCAAAATCCAGTGTTCTTTCTGAGCTTAGCATGAGAAAAGATGCTAAACTGTTTGTTAACATCAATGCATTTATCAGACAGTATTTGTTTAGCGGACAGCTTCAAGGGCTACTTCATTAAATGATGAGTCATATCAGAAAGATATCAAAAATAACATGAGCGTTACTGCCACATCTTCTGTGATGTGTTAGCAGTTGTTGCATTAGTAGTGTTAGATTAGCTTACCTTTTCATAAAAGCTGGAGTGCTGACTGCATGTTCGTTGTTTGTCTCAGCTGTTTTGTTTATGCTTCTTTTCATAGTACCTCTGCCATGGAGGTTATGTTTTCATTGCAGTTTGTCTCTGAAAAGGATTATGCAAAAACTACCAAGCCAAATTCCATGAAACTTGTTGAAAGATGGCCAATGAAAGCACCAGCTACATTTTGTGCAGAGCCTCATCACTTTCTTCAAAATTGGGATTGGGCATCAGCACCCTTTGTGTTTGCTGATGAGTTTACTTCATAAATCATTTTTTTCCCCAAGAAATGGTAACTTCAGATAACATTTATCACAAACACAGAGTGTTACTGAATGCACAATATATTACCTACAGGTCAAACAGATAAATCTACTGTTCGAGTATATAAGATACTTTGTTAAGAAATGCTCATCAGGGGCTACACTGTGTAATATCACACTGAGTAACACTTTACTGTGAACAGTGTTTAGTTCCATTGTCCATTAGTTCTGTTTTTTGTGTGATGAAAAATCGAAAAATGTCTTCCTTTATAGTTTTTGCTGATGAAATGAGCAGTGCAGAACAGACTGTGTTCAAGAGAAGAATTAACAGATTTCTAAAAACTAACTGACAAAAAAGATGCCTTTGAAAGCAGGAAATGTGCTTTTCTTGAAGAAAAGCAGTGTGTGGGTGTCAAAGTTTCCTCGTTATGCTTGTGAAAGATTGAGGCAGTGTCTGGGTGACACAAGTGTCAAGGTTGAATGCCAGTGTATCTGTTGCTGTATGTGGCAGTTCATGTGCTTTTTGTTCCCACAGATAAAATGTTTCATAGTTTATAACTTTCACTGACTGTAGACTTGGAATATCTGTTATCAGACAGCTTGCTCGGCCACAGGTATGTGGACATGTGGATGTGGGAGTAAAGATGTGGCATGCAAACAGTGACTGAAACAAAAGTGATTAGATGGCGTTAGGATTAGGGAATGAAGTGCTCCAGTGTCCAGTGGAAGTTTACTTTATATCAGTCTTGACATTACACAGGGTGATCTTTGTCCTGCCAATATTTCTCACTTCTGGAAGAAGTTTGGAAATTGGAAGTGAGACAAATGGTTTTCAATATGTCAGCACTCGGCCTATTCTGTTGTGGCTAAGCTGTTGTTGCTTCTAGACATTTTCCACTTTATAACTACAGTTAGAGTTGACCAGGGAAAAAATTTAATTTATTGCAATGATGGCATCCTGTGACAGTCTGGAGTTGAAAGTCATCAAGTATGATTCTACTTCAAATGTGTTTAAATGCAGTTTTGGCCATGTACTATATAGATACAGACAGAAAGCATCTTCTGTGGGACAGATCTGCAAAGAGCACTAATTCACATATAGTTAAACTCTGCACTGTTTTACATTTATTTGCTTTTATTTGATGCAGGATCCAAAGCCTCAAAAGATGCTTTTATCTGGGTATGGTGTTGAGTTGGCTATCAAAAGCACAGAATACAAAGCTGTGGATGACACCAAAGTAAAAGGTCAGTTGGTGCTTTATCAAACATTGTGTGTTGTACTGCTCGGTGTCCCAGGCAAGTAAACACAAATCTCTTGCTGTATAGATTCAAAGACAGTTACAAATGCTGAGGAGGATGATAACGATGAAGTCCAAGGATTCTTTTTTGGGACATTAAAGTAAGTAACATATTTTTCTGTTATTTATTTTTGTCACCCTGTATTTGACATCCCTTGATTAAGAGTGAAAAGAAATCCTTACCTTGTATTGTATCTTTCTGATTTTCTTTTATCTGTCTTAAGGAAATCTCATCCTGAACTCCAGGAGCAACTTGTTGAGCTTCGCAAACATCTCCTTGAGAGTACCAATGACATGGCCCCTCTAAAAGTGTGGGAAATGCAAGGTATCGGTTTTCCATTTCAGTACTGTTGATAACACTTTAATGTCTGTGTGTAACTGCTATTATCATGCACTAATAAAAGCTTAGATTTGTTAACACTGAAAAGGGGACCAAAGGTGAGGTCTTCACAATGTATGTCTTATTAATACTGATGAAGTGTAGGGAGGGTTTTCTTTTTAATTTAACTTTTATTCAACCAGGAAGTCCCATAAGGTTTAAAATATGTTTTTCAAGAAAGTCTAAGAGGCTAAGAAAGCACGTCATTACAAGGTTACAAAATTTAAAAGTCATAACAAAAGCCAACACGAGACACATTAAAAGGACTGTAGATACTTGATGCAAAATCCAGCTTAGGAATAGCAGTTGCACTCTTCACTTGCACAGTTTTTTTTAAAAATCAGAGCTTCGAGCTCTCCCAGGGAGACAAAATTATTGAGCCTTAGTGTGTTTTGAAGGTTATTTTGTGACCAGGCCATAAAATCGAAGAAGGCTGTTCTACCAAGCGCAGTGATCTACAGGAGCAATATTGTGAGAGAGTTTACCAGTATTTCTGTGTAAAAATATGCATACCACTACTAATGTCTCATTAAACTCAGATTATAAAGTACTCAGTGATAGGTGGCCATAGAGTAACCCTGTGGCTACAATAAATGCACAGCATATGCAACATGTACATGGAGTGGATACTGTCACATTGCGCTTCAGCTATAAGCAGTGAGAGCAGCTACACTGGGCGTAAGAGCAGCATCTAAGTGGTGCATATATGCTGTGGAGATGGGCTTCACAAACTTACACGGGTTTTATACTTTCTGATTCCATGAGTCCACTAGGGTTGGGTCACTACGGTCCACGAGAATCTGAGCAAACGTCCGTGCTTGCCAATTTTCTTTCTGTCATTTAACAAAGAAATTGTTGATAAATAGTTTTTATTTTTTAAGTAAATTGGTAAACTGGTATATATACTGGTTGATTAGTAACTTTACACGTTTTACTGTAGTCAGTAAATGTTTAATAGCCCATGTTATACAAACTTGGTGAAAAACCGGAAGTTTCATGGCACTGTGTGGGGTCCAAAAGCTCAAGACACAATTTTTAAACAAAAGTTCACCGTCTTTTTTTTCTCCTGTGATTCACACAGCCCTCTGCTGAATGTGTGCTGCAGGAGTAACAGCTAAAAAGATACATTTTGCTACACTTTAAATCCCCATCCACATATAAAGCGATTCACTCATTGCACAAAGCTTTTTAAGCCGATGGATGATCGCTAGAGGATATTCAAGGCTTGGGTTGCGAAGGTTACCCTCTAATGTATTTACCAGCTCCTCATATGTCTGCGGTGTCCTTGGCTGCCATTGGTAGTCACTTCATAAATGAGAAAAGTTTAACTCGGGAACCGCCCACTTTACATCGCTAGTGATTATTCCAACTGTTGTTGCTGAATTTCATTGGCATACCACGATTACTTGTTGCTACATCACTGCTGCTCTCTTCCTTTATGAATGCCTCTTAACAGTCCGCATACACTGAGCATTCAGTGAGTTTTCCAAACTACTTAATTAAGGACAGACCAGTGTGCACTCTTAAAAAGAGTTTATCATCCACTGAGATACCCACATGCTTATAGGAAAATACTTTTTCTGTTGAATCCCCTCCTAAGGTATGGATGCCAATAATATCTCAGATGTGGGAGCTTGTTCTGGAAAAGATTATTAATTTGGCTTTCTTACCAACTTTAGACCAAACACTATATTGAGGCTTGCAGCTATTGAAAGGTGGTCTGGAGCCTGTGGCAGAGAAGAGGCAACTGTGTAGACTATTGTATCATCTGCATAGAAGATACACTGTAGCTGTAAGCATGCCCTTCCCAATGGTATTTATAAAAAAAAAAAAAGAATAAAAAAAACGGAAGTAAGACAAAGGAAAAGAAGATATCTAATCACAACATGGGTAGTGCAGTTGGTCTTCAGAGATAGAAGCCTACAGTTAATAGAAATGCCTGTCATTAATCACTTGACTTAAGAATTTAAGCGCTAAGTGCCTTGGTAAAAACTGGCTGATAACAGTCTTACTTTGAGTTTGAACTACTGTCTTAATGGTTTATTCACTTGTAAAAATCATTCACTGTACAGATAATGACATGTGTGTATGATGATAACAGGTAATCATTTTAATACAGACAGTAATACTTTGTAGCCAGCTTTGATTTCACCTTTGCATTCATAGATACATAAATGTTGATAATTTCATTGTTTGATCTGTGTAGATCTGAGTTTCCAGGCAGCTTCTAGAATCGTGTCTGCACCAAAATTTGATGCTTTGAAGCTCATGCGAGACCTCAGTCAGAACTTTCCAAGCAAAGCCAGGTAAGAAATTTCATCCTATTCTTTCTTTCTTCTTCACTGGTTAACACATTAACACATTAACACACAAGACCTACTCTGTGTAACAGTGTGTGAATCCTGGCCAAACAGATGCTGGTATTAAAGTGCACATGAAATATTCCTTTTATAGAACCTTTTATTTGAGCATTATTACACCTTTCTGTGACAACTTGTAGCTCTGCAATAAATGTAAATAAATATATCTGTTATACAGAAATCTAATCAGTTTTTTTTTAATGTTTGCTTATTTTGGATCTGGCAGCTTGCAATAACTTGAAAAAGTGCTGAGTAAGAGCCAGGTGTTTACAGGGAATTGACTGCAAACGCACCATCTTGAGGGCCCACAGGTTTTTGGAAATTAAAACTGGCATTTTACTGCCGGCTGGGGATGCGGTAAAAGCTGATGGTGACTGTACATGTTTTACTGTTCCCACAGATCACTGACAAGAGTGGCCGTAAAGCAGGAAATGAGAAAAGAAATTGAGGAGAACCAAAAGGTGATATCATAAGCAGTGTTCCTCCATGATAGTGCAGTTGCTGTCTTTGATAATATCTGTTGCCATTGCACATGTTGTATTTTAGAGAATGAGTTTCTAATCTCTGTGCCATATAAATTCCACAACAAATCTGGCATTTTATTCTTACTTTTCTCCTTTACTCTGTGCACACTTAAGCCTTTCTGTTTAGTTCTGTAGTCTCTCTGCAGATCTTTTCATGTGAAAAGATCATACATTAATGTTAGAATCAATCATTTAAGGGTTTTGGGATTCAACTAACACTTTGAGCTTGTTCTTTCAGCACCTCAGTGAGACCATTGGTGTTCACCCAGGAGACGGCGAGCTCTTCATCAACGGGCTGCACATTGATCTGGACATTCACAATCCCTTCAGGTAGGAACACAGCAGGAGGGTACAGTCATCTGCCTGTGCTCTCCCCTGGAAGCCTCAGACCTAGGGATCAGCTCAGTGATCCTGGTGCAGCAAGATCATAACTTGCTGTAGTAATTCAAAAATTTTAATACGTATCAAATCTGAATATTTGATATGGCTTTAATTATCATTTTCCACATACATCAATACCAGCTTCGCTTTTTTTCTCTCCAACAGCATAGCCCCACTTCCTCTCACTCACTAACAGTGCTGGCTTCTTTTAGCTAGTCACCTCTTTGCCTCTGGTGGAATTACTTTTTTTATGGCAAGAGGGAGAGTGCAGGGCTTCTCTGACTGGAATTGGTGGATAAAGAAAGCATTTTCCCCTATGGTTTTGAAAATGTATTAAATATCTATATTCATCAAGAATTTCAGTATTGTACAACACAAATTTTATATAATTTTATTTAGTACTTGTTTAGCTGGGGCACCACACACTATATATATACTACTATACTAGATATAGCTAAAAGCTAATTTTCATGTTTTTCCTGGGTGGAGGCCACTAATGATATACAGGTTACAAAGATCACAGGATAACTAAAATATCAGTTGTAGTAAAACAAAATGTTACACTTTAAAACAGGGACACAATAAAACAGCCTAAAAATACTAGACACTCTGATACATGTTAAGCATTTGATGCAATGCATATATGCTGCCACACAGTTAAGATGAAAGACTAACCCCTAATTTTGCACTTTCAGCATTTTGGAAATCCTCAGAGGAGAGGCCAGGGTCTTAGAGGGTCTTCATAATCTCGGCATAAAAGGAGAACATCAAAATAAGCTGCTGAGGTTACCCGTGAACACTGTGGATGACAGCAATGCCTTAGATATCAGACATCCAGCAGTACTGGTAAGTCCTGTCCAAAAGCATTATTCTCTTGGCCCAGATCAACATGGGTGTCTTTGTGTAATCACACCAAGGTAGGAAATTGGTGGACTGGTCATGAGGCTATTGCAACAATCTTGAGCCTGCCAGGAACATCAGTTATTAACTGGGAAGTTAGCCAAGAAAAGTTATCAAATTAAAAACTTGCAAGTTTTCATTTTGATGCCTCTGGCAATTTTATTACTTTAAGTACTATAAAAATGTCAGAAATATATGACGATATTAAGCCTATCCACACTCAACCAAAATATTTGTCATTTCAACTCACATTTCCCCTGCAGAGACTAAGAGTATGCAGTGTATTTCTTTATGAAACAGGGTAACAGGAAGAAAGAGAGAGAGAGAGTGTAAGAGATATACTGATAGTCCGCCAGTGAGGCAAACACTTGGACTGTGAAGAGGCTTGATAGTTACAGAGAGAAAGACCATTGCCAGATTGGACTACAGTAATGGATCACCATGCATCTGTGATTCTGGTTGTTTATTAAAAAATAAAGCTGTGTCTAATATCTTTTTCTGATAAAGAGTAGAAGAACTCAAGAACAGTAATTGGTCAATTTTATACACATCAAAACCAGCTTATTTTTGACCAGCTTCACTGGGGTTTACATGTTTTATTTACACGTGTATAATTCCTCTGCTGAAGAGGATGAGGTGTGTGATGCCATTTGTTTGTTTGTTTTTCAGCAAGATTACACAATAACTACCAAGTTGAATTTAATTATGGCGCAGTGAAACACAGGCAAAGGAATAACCCATTAAATATTGCAGATCTGGATCACCTTCTTTAAGTTGTGAAATAGGACATATCACCACACTGTATCATCAGTATGAAGTGCAATGTACAGTTGCTGTTGTGAGTTACACCCAGAATTTCAAGAGATATCTGCATTGGATACCCAATAACTGTGAATGGATATTTTTTTGTGTTGAAAGATTAAATTATGTATGTGTTTCACAGATTCTTTTATTTTACCTACAACATAAAATGTCTTGATATACAGTGCACATCTCTATAAAACCCCAAATACAGAAATAAAACTTTTTTAAATCATTAAGTACCGAAACCAGAGAGGAAATGAAGTTAGTATATAGAAACTCCAGTCTTCCAGTCTGAATTGTTCATGCCTAAACTACTTAATCTCTTCCTGTTCCAGGGTTGCTGTTCTGCTAATAGCACTTAACCATTTTTTTTTTTAATGCTTAAGTTATTTTTCATGTTTTGGCTGCTTTAACACAGTAATTGCCATATTTTTGGGATAAATATATTTCAAATTCTTATTCTTTTTTATTAACTAGTGAATATTTTCCCACTAGCTTTCTCTGTGTCTTGTACATTTTAGTGGATGAATGACATCGAGAATGACCTAATGTACCGCAGTTGGCCAACGGGTGTACAGGAGCTCCTCAGAGCCACCTTTCCTGGAGTCATCCGGCAGATCAGACGCAATTTCTTTAACCTGGTGAGTTTATCAGAACAACAGAAATACCAAGTGAGTCGAGCCAGTAAATTGAGTACACGGTTTGATTACTGGCCAGCTGGACTGTGCTGCCTGTCATATGATCACACCTCTGAAATAGAAAAAATGCTTATTATTGCCTCTCTAAACTGTCTGAGTTCAAGTTGTTGATGTATTGTTTTTTTCTAAAGTTTACTTTATCTGGAAATCAGGTTGGCAAACAATTGTTGGTAAAGCTTTATGACCAGGGATTGATAACGATACCTCTGCTGTTAGGTGCTGTTTTTAGATCCACTGCAGGAAGAAAGTGGTGAGCTTGTGAAGCTAGCAGAGCTTTTCTACAAGCATAAGATCCCCCTGAGGTTGGTGCTGCAATTTTTCACACCTCCACAGCTGTTTATGTGGTCCGCTCTTGGCGTTCATAATCTTTACCAGGTAGTGATTCTCATTTCACCTGCGAATTGAATACTTGTTTTGTCCCGTTTCTACAGAATTGGATTTGTGTTTGTTGTCAACACCAAAGATGAAATTGATGGCTTCTCAGATGCAGGGGTTGGATTTTACCGACTGCTGAATTACATTGCAGACGAGTATGATTTACCCCAGGCTCTGATGTCTATGGTCTCAGTAAGTATATCACATATATAAATCTCTGTTGTTCTAGCAAGTCTTTGTTGCCAGCTCATATCTCTTCGTGCCTGGGAAGTCAGTTGCATAATTTTTTACTTGTGTTATCCTACAGTTTGAGACATTGTTGGACTAGATGGGCCAGTGGTATTTTTCCTCAGCTATCAGCTTTTTCGAAATGAGTTGGACAGTATTGCCAGTGATAGGGATCTGAAGACAGTGATGGTCAAGTCTGAACTGCCTTGCCACTCTCTTGCAGTTGTACAGTAAAGTTGATGTAGGGGAGACTCTCTCTGCTGATGTAATCTCTGCTTACCTGAAGAGAAAATTCCCAAAAGCCAATTCTGAAAGGATTCTAGGAGTTGAATCCGAGTATGATGATAAAAGAAAGGTAAGATGAAAAAAGTATTTATTTTTGTTAATTGGAAGTGAAAGTAATAACTTAATGGATGATTAATGAAGAGCAACAGGTCTGAGTTCAGATTTTGTTTGCTCCAGGATGGTGCACTCTTCTACAAAAAGAGTGGCTTGGGTGCCCTACCTCTGGCTTTATTTAATGGAGTCCCTTTGAGCCCCGATGAGATGGACCCAGAGGAGCTGGAAACAGTCATCCTTCAGCGCATAATGGACACCACCACTGCCTTTCAGAGAGCTGTCTTTATGGTATGACAAATCTGCATGAGAAGAGACTCACTCTTCATATTCAACCTATTAAACCAACTTCTTTTTTGTAATGTGAAGTGAAACTTTTAGATTAATATATAAGCAGGGTTTTTTTTTGCATATAAAAAAAATTATGTGCACCAAAGGAAAATTATCAGCACTGTGATAAAAAATCTTTTCAACCAGTTTTCTTTAAATGGAGATTAATTTACTCAATGACAATATACTGTTTTATTTTTCAAATGAGCAGAAATTAGAGGGAAATTCATAGCCTTCTGTTAAGTAAAGTAACACAGACTCATTACCTTAACTATATGTGGACCAGTAAGTGATTTATCTCCCAAAGGCCCATTCTGAGTCAGGAAAACCCCAGACATGAGTGAACTGAAGTAATCAAACACTGGGAAACTGCACCAGTGGCAATTTGTTCATGCTGTCAGTTATGTAACTAGCACACTTTATGTCCTTCACCTTACAGGGTCAGTTAACTGAAGGCTCAGATGTGGTGGACTATCTAATGGAACAGGCCAACGTGGTTCCCAGGATGAACCCTCTTATTTTAAGCAGTGACCGAAAGTACCTTGACCTTACGGCCACTCCAGGTGACCTATGCTACTCATTTTACACCATCAAATATTGAAGCCACTGTCTAGATTCCTCTTACGTTGTACTTTCTTTCTTTGCAGTTGCAGATGATTGGGAAGACACAACTATGTTTTCCTATTTGGACTCCAGAGACAAAACAGCAGTGATCGCTAAGAAAATAAAGTACTTCACAAATAGTGGTAAGGACTCACTTTATTTGCTTTGCTTTCCCAATAAACACTATTCCAGATGAATGCACACCACCTCATATTCAGAAACACAATGCTATCCAAAGTGGAATAACTGTAAATTCATACATATTCATGCATATCTGTAGAATTAGCATTTTTTTTTTTAAAGCAAATTGAATCCCACACTGCTTTGCTGATCTATGAAAATATGAAACTGGCCTTTATTAAGGCTGGCAGGCTGTTCCTCCAGCAAGATCATTGCTGGGTCTTCTGACTGGCTTTTGGCCAACAGTTTAAATGATCGTCAGAGCTGCATTTCACTGGACTAGCTGATGGGCCAACTGCCTGCCTTTTTTTGAAGGACTGGCTGACTGGCTGGGGGGAATATCACCATGACAGGTGGCAAGGTTCTCCTATAATATGTGACACTCTTTACCACATGTCTTAGTCTCTCTCACCTCTGACACAGAAACTGAGCATTCACTGTAATAATTATATTTAATTTCCTTCTCGCTGTCATGTGATTATCAGTGTATAACCAATGCGAGACCTTTTAAAAGACACTCTCTTTAAAAGCCCTGTAAACATTTAGCTTGACATTGACGGATGGAATTGTTCATAAACAAATGTGTCCTCAACTGGTGCTGTGATTATACTTTCTGTGGCCAACTAATTAGCTACACCTGCATGCCATCCTATTAATGCAGCATCTCAGTGCATAAAAGCATACAGACATGGCCAAAAGGTTATGTTAACCAAACATCAGAATATGAAGCAAATGGGATCTAAGTGCCTTTGACTGTGGAATGATTGTTGGTAGCCAAACAAGGTGATCTGAATATCTTAAATAACTGCTGCTCTCCTGGGATAAAATGCAAAACCATCCCTAGGGTCATGGAAAAAAACAAAAAAAAAACAGAACAGAACAAAACAAACAAAAAAAAAATTCAGTGACGGTTGTATGAGAAAAACAACTTGTGAAGAAAAGAAGAAGAAGAGCCGGACAAGGCTGAAGCTGCTGCACCTTACTGTTGGAGTGTCGATAGGCTACAGCAGCAGAAGACCATACTGGGTTCCACTACTGTCAGCTAACAGGAAACCTGAAACCAAAATATCATACTGCTCTGGGGGATAATGAGGGACTTATTATTAGAAAGCTGAAGGATATAAAGTAGCCACTGAGTGTTTATAGTAAATATATTCTCACTTGTTTAAATTTCTTGTAATGTGACAAATTGTTGTGTTAAGTGTACTATAGAGGTTTTGCTCTTTTTACCTTAGATGAGGATGGGATGACTCCTGTAACTTTGTGGATAGCTGGGGATTTTGAGAAGGTTTCAGGAAGAAAACTCTTGCTCAATGCTCTGAAACATGTGGTAAGTACAGTCAATACTGTTCTTTTCTCTTCTTTATTTTATGTCATCATTTAGGTTGTACACAGGACATCTTGGGAGGCATAATAGACTAATCTAGTACTCTAAGTTGGTATCCTGAAACGTGTGCACTGAAAATCAGGCAAGTGAAAGAGATGTTGAGATGGTTTTGGTACTGATTATCATGACGGGTCCACATGACAAAAACTGCAATTAAAGTGTAATTTTCTGCTGCATGCTCTCACAGAAATCATCAATGCAGATGCTTCTTAACTGAAATATGTTCTGGTGATATTCTGCAGATGAATAAGGTGTAATAAAGCAAATGTTCTTTTGTCATTTAAAGATTATTAGTGGTAGATTAGATTGAAAAGGTGAGACCTTTACTTTTAAGCATTATTTTCCCAGTATTCTTCATCAATGACATCTGTGGTCTCTGGATTTATGAGCATATGTGATATTACTGTGAATTATAGCGCTGTTTTGTTCGTATGTGTGTGTGTGTGCAAGCAGAAGGCCAGTCCTGGAGTGCGAGTGGGGGTGATAGATAACCCCAGTGAAAAACCCTACGAAGATAACACTGTGCTGTACAGGGCTATCTGGGCCTCTCTCCTCACCCAGAAGAATAAGGCTGCAGCAGAGTTTGTGCATAAACTCCTGAAAGAGGAGAGCAGCCAGCTCCTCCAGCAGGGGACCAAGATGAAAGACTTACTGATGCAGGTAAAGAGGGGATTAAGGAATGCAGTTATGTTTTTTTGTCAGTTCAGAGATAATCAGACTCCAAATATTTTGTTAGCACTGCTTTTATATTTCAAGTATAAGTCTGTTAGAATCACTACTTTTTAAATTACTTCAAAGTGGAACCATGTGACCTGACTTTTAGGTTGAAGTTGGCAATAAATTGATCAGCTGAGGAAAATCTTGTACAAGGTCTTTTTCTTTTTTCAGTCATCATTAAATTAAATTAGGCAAGGTTCTTGTATAGCTGCTGAAACCCATTAAAATAAAACTTGTTTTATCTTCATATATTATCACTCTATTGTCTGTTGTAAACATTACTGTATTTTTTAAATTAGTGTTACCTCATTAATGAATAAGTGAGTGTTATGTCACAGTCATATTATAGTGGTTTTATAGCATGTGTGACCCTGACACATTGCCTGAAAAGTTTTCATGAATATCATTACAAATTGAGTATATGGGAATTGGATATCTTCCATTTGCAAATTGCTGTAGTGATTCAACACAGGCACGAAACATAGAAATATTTAACATTTTAAATCTGACACATTTGTTTAATGTGTGAATACCTTTTAGCTCATGTGGAGAAATTCTGTTTTGTGCCACAGGACCCAAGCAATGTTGTATAAGAAAAGACAGATGCCTTCTTAGTTGTTTATATATGTTGGGGGGTGGGTGATAAATCTGCTCTGCTTTGGTAAATAAACTTTGAAATTGTTAGTGATGTATAATCAGGTATAGTTAATATGAACATTAACTGATAAATTATTTAGACATTAAATAGCGGATGAAAATATTGATAGAAAATGTTAAAAAATCCAATACTGCTCTAAACAGTCCAACTCACTGATGTGCCACACTGTCTGCTGTAGACTAAAACAACTGTAGATTTATAAGTGAAAATTATTAAGTGAAGATTGTGATTTATATATGAAGTATATATAAAGAGTATAAATAGCTTAGCAAAACCTCCAACAGCTGATAGAGTTATATTTTCTCTTGGTATGTTATACAGTATCATGTGATCCAAACCTGACATGCATGAGACATACATGTTTTCCTTCCCTATGTGTTTTTAACTATTGAAAAATAGCAAATACAGCAAAAATTATAGGCTGTGATTGACTTGAACAGTTACTTTAGAGACACAAAGCTCTGAGTTTAATTGTTTGATTGTAGGTCCCCACACTGTGTCACTGCAAAGTTGGTCACTTGCTGTGACTGTTGCTTTGCTCTGATATCATTGCTAACAGTACTTAATAATAGATTTGATTAGGTAAAATGATTTCATGGCAGTAAAACTATGAAAAGTGCGCAGTCAGGGAAAATAGTGATTGATGAGCCCATTCTCTCATCTCTCTCCTGAACATCAGCTCACAGCTCACTTTACAGCACACATGATGCTCCACACCCTGTGGATACCCATGCAAGCACCCTGCTCACTGTCAGTTCCACTTGAAATGTCACAGAGACCATCTGAAAACTGCTACGCACTATGAATCCTTAACTAAAATGTGCTGTTGTAAACCTGGTCTCCTGGAGCAGATAAATAGCCAAGCTCCTGCTCACAGTTTATAGTTATGTGAGCCACATGTCTTCAGCCAAGCTTGACCATCACTTTGCTGCTTTAAACCAGAACTACAGCATCCTGTGGTCTTCATGCTGTAATGTGCAGTAGCCACCCACAAAGGGTTGCACATAAGCAAGCAAATTCTCAGCCATTAATCAACAAATCAGCTGATGGAGTATATCCACCATCGGTTATGCAGTACATTTTTTATTTAGGACCTACTACAATGAAGTTCCCCTCAGTTATACCAGCCTTTAACAATGGGGGGAGAATGGGCTGGAAATAGAGATGGGATGATAGGTAGGATGTAGCTGTGTGACTTGAGACCCAAAGCCAAGGGATATGAGTTTATTATTGGCTGCCAGACAGACTTGCTGACTGGATTGTGCTGACATTATTGGTATTTCACCTGTTCTCCTGAGGAGAGAAATGTTGGAGAAACTAATAACCTGACTCCACAAACCCTCCACACTCCCAAACCTAATTTGTTATAGACAAAAATGGCAGGGGTTTAATTAGGAGTTTGTTATATTAATTACAAATTGATTAATCTCATTTTCACGCATGTGCATTCCTGACAGGTCTGGCTCAAATATTTTATGTTTGAAAACTGCAGTGATTGTGCTGATGCAAGCCGTCAATGATACTGTGAATAATTTTTTTTACCTCACATACATCATTCTTATGCCAATGCATCACTATTTAGTTTTTTTTTTTTTTTTTTGGTCAGGCC
>VUQI01022429.1:4383-23581 GCA_015106735.1 Paratilapia polleni
GAAAAAAGTTGTTTTAAAAAAAAAAAAAAAAAGCTCGTTTTGAAAGTTGGAGTAGGCTTTAACAGTGTCTGTAAGTATATATTATGTAGTGTTGCATGAAAGACTAAAGAAAGAATAGTCACTTTCATTTGAAAATCCACTTTTACAGTAGAAAAATCTTTTTAAAAGTGGTTCCCTTTTGTGCTAAAAAGACAGAGAGAGTAGTTCTGGAAATTATGTAAGGGTCATATCTGTGATCACAGTCAAGCAAATCAAGGTGAGTGATAAGGTGCTGTCTGCAACAAAGGGATGGTCCTGCTTGCTGTTCTCTCACCAGCTGAGCAATAAACCCTGTTAGGTGACACATTTACATTTCAGCAGCACAGCGCTCCAGTCTCTTCAACCTTTACAAAATTTTAACTCCAGTCCGACTGCTGGTTATCCTTCTTCTTTATGTGACTTGAAATATTATATGGGTACACACGGTGTATATGACTGTTTGCACGATACACTCATTCAAAACATATGAAATACATCACAGTTTTTGATGTGAAAAGTCTATTCACTTTAAGCAGTACACTGTAAAAATTATAACTAGCAGTTGTTGATTTCAGTAAAGTTTTCAAATTTATCTGACTCAAAAATATAGCAAAAGCTTGCCAGTCCAACAAACCTCATTCTATAGCTGCCCTAATATGTTTTTTTCAGAGGTGTATAACAAGGATTTCAGAATTGCCCAGATGACTACTACAGAAGACTAAGTTTCCCTTGAGTAAACACTGTAGATAACGGCATGATGCATGTGCACCTCCTTGAGTAGCACCAAACCTCACTTATTGTTAGTAAAACTTGAGTGTATGTACAAATTTTTGGTCTTGTTCACTGTAGTTAGTGTGAAACTGAAGTGTATGGATACACACACACTTTAGCTTTCAGTACGCCTTCTTCTCTCTATTAATTTGTACAACACTGATGTTTTACTTGATCACTGAAAATGTACTTGAATGGTTCAAAAGCTGGATTTTAGGGATGTAGCAATACTCCAAAACCACAGTTAATACCTCAATTGTTGGGCCACAGTTTTTGTTGATATTCCGATATTTCTTTAGAGTAATAAAAAAACAGTTTTCGTACCATAGGCCTGGTCACTTGGTCATGAACAAAAATAACCTCCATTATTCTGATGTATTTCCACTTTACTTGTTGTGTAAATGATCTACAAAGATGACAACTTTCACCACACTAGCATGCTTTAACTACTCATTAACAGTTCCATGTGGGTCTCACGATACTGGAAGATGGAACCGCGATGCGACATTGCACACAAGAGTATATGCACCGCTTGTGAAATGACAACTGTTATTTCAAAATGTTTTTGAATCTTTATTTCAAAGGCTAAGGGAACTTGAATGCTAAAGATGTAACAATTAATTTTATTTTAATAAATTTTCTGAAGCAGCTGAAACTCAGTAGGAGTTTAATTATATTCATGACTTCATTCAACAATACTGTATAACACACACATGTTTAATCAGCCTTTCTTAAATATATCTATAGCCACGTGAATTTTGATTTGTCCAGCCAAAGTGTTGAGTGCTTTCATAGTGTAGTGGTTAGTGAGTTTGCCTCACATGCTAAAGGATGGCACAGTTGTTCTTCTTTACTCAACACAAATTTCTGTGTTTTTTGAAGGTAGAAATACATGCCATTGAAGCCACAAATTTACTGCTAACCTCACAGGAATATTGTAATCACTCGAACAAGAAAATTCAAGTTGCCAGAACTTTTGTCTAAATGTGTAAATCTTAGTTAGATCAGTAACAGCCAGGTGTTGAGGAAAAACTCAAAAATGTAATGAATCAGCTTCATTTTATATTATGAGTTTTCTGGGCCTTTTCTTTTTTTTTTTTACAGTGTAGCTTTGTCCATCACTGAAACAATCCACATTAAATAACTAACATTCATGATTTCGATCTCACATTGCTGACCCCCTTCAGTAGCTGAAGTTTGTGTCATAATGTAAAATTGACATTATATGTTACTGGTACCTTCCTCCAGCTCAGGAGCAAAAGACAGAGGCAGACAGTAGACCAGAGTCAGAGGAGAGCTGTCCTGTCTGTGGAGACAAAGTGTCAGGATACCATTATGGACTGCTTACCTGTGAGAGCTGCAAGGTAAAGGATCATGTTTGGGAAGTTTGTGCAAAATGTGTATTTTCTGATGCCACCACAAGTGTCTTTGGTTTTCTAGTAATCACCAAATAGCTATAGTCTGGTACTACATTTATACTAAGATATATTCAGACATATACTGCATTTGTGCAGCAGTAACGTTGAATATACAGTGTAGTCACCTATTGTTTTGTGGTCTGCAGAAAATGAAGGCTTACAGTCCCTCTCTCTCTCTCCCTGTCGCTCTTCACTTGTAGGGCTTCTTTAAACGTTCAGTGCAAAATAACAAACATTACACCTGTGCAGAACAACAGAGGTGCCCCATGAACCTTTCTCAAAGGAAACGTTGTCCTTTCTGCCGCTTCCAGAAGTGTTTGGCAGTAGGCATGAAGAAAGAAGGTACAACAAATTGCCACCAACTCATCCACAGAAACACATGCACTCACGTCGTCGTACTCTGCTCAGTTGCAACACTGACATGCGTGTTCTTTCCTCCTTCGAGTTTATCTAAGAAGCCATAAACCAGTGCTGCCGTGACCCAGATTACATAGAATGACTTTTTGTTTTGGAGATAATACGAACCCTCGAAATGGAGTGGGAATGTAATGTTATCTCTGACATCTTGTTTAACATTAAATATCTGTTTTATGTTCTCTCATCAGCGGTCAGACCAGATCGTATGAGAGGTGGCAGGAATAAATTTGGGCCTCTCTACCGCCGAGACAGGGAAATGAAACAGCAAAAGGTGTATCACCAGGCAAACACTGCTCCCTACAGGATTAAGATGGAAACTGCACAAATACATGGTCCCCAAGCTCCAAATGACCTTCACCTAACAACCAGTCACATTGGTCATCCATCGTCTTCTGATGCTGTTAATCAGTCCCACATGTATCCTCATGGCATGGGGCAGTCAGGTGAACCCTTGCCTCTGGACTGCACTGTGAACACAGACAAAGTGCTCACTCCCTCATCCCCGCCTTACACTGGACTGTACCACTGCACCTTCCCTGGATGCCCCCAGGATCAAATAGAAATGCCTTTTACCTACAGCCCAGCTCCTGTAAACTATACAGTGCATTCAACCCCAAACAGTTTATTCACACCAAGAAGTACACTAGAATCATCACCCTGTTCAACACAAGGCTCAACCACCCCTGTCTCTGAAGCTCCCACCCAAACCCCAACCAGCCCTCCATCAGCCTCTCTTACACCCAACTTCCTAAGTCAACTCTTGGAGGGGGAACAGGATGAGAGCCAGCTGTGTGCCAAAGTTCTGGCCAGTCTTCAGAGAGAACAGGCCAGTCGAGGCAAACATGACCGTCTAAATACATTCAGCATCATGTGCAAAATGGCTGACCAGACTCTGTTTTGCCTTGTGGAGTGGGCCAGAAACAGTGCTCTCTTTAAGGAGCTCAAGGTGATGAAGCATTTAAACATGTGATGGGGCACACATGAAATTAATGTAACAGTTTTGTAGAACTAGAAATTACTAATTAGCTGTTATAGCAGACCTGTGGCATTTGCTCTTTACCATATGATGGGTCCTTACTGGAGGTCAACCGTTATAACCTTTAATATGCAGCTAAATCTGAATTGCTTCCAATAGGTGGAAGACCAGATGGTGCTGTTGCAGAGCTGCTGGAGTGAGTTGCTGGTGCTAGATCACCTGTGTAGACAAGTGACCTACGGCAGAGAAGGCTGCATATACCTGGTCACAGGACAACAGGTTTCTGAACAAAATGTCTTTGGAAAATTGCAAAGAAATAAAGGTGTAATAATGTTCACATTCTTTGTCTCATTTTGATGCAGATTGAGGTGTCAACCATCATTTCCCAGGCAGGAGTGACACTTAGTAGCCTGGTATCAAGGACCCAGGACCTAGTATCCAAACTTAAGGCACTCCATTTGGACAGACATGAGTTTGTCTGTCTCAAATACCTAGTGCTATTTAACCCCGGTGAGCATTTTTCTTTTGAAGACACATATCCGATGTAGCTTTTGATCAACATTGATTATGTTGTGTGGGGTTTTTTTCTGCTCTAGATGTGAAGTCAGTGCACAGCCGCAGGCAGGTGGAGAAGACTCAAGAGAGAGTCAACAGGGCACTGATGGACTACACTCAGCGAAGTCATCCAGGACATTCAGATAAGTTTGGCCAGCTGCTTCTCCGGCTACCTGAAGTTCGCAGCATTAGCTTGCAAGTTGAGGACTATTTGTACCAGCGCCATCTTCAAGGAGATTTGCCCTGTAACTCTCTGCTTACGGAGATGCTGCACACCAAGCACAGCTAAGATGTACTACTCAAACTCCAGTGATGCCAGAGTAGCCAGAGTATGCTGCTGTAAAGTGTGGTACATTTTTTCTGCCTTTCACATCCAACTTTCAATAACTTTTGATGATTGTTGCAAGTAAGGGAATAGCTATGTGATCACAGATCATCAGTGAATGGAAGTATTTGCTCACCCATGCAATGCTGTAGCCAAGTCTCCATTATCTGCAGTATTACCACAGTGGAATAGCCCAGTAATTTCTTTAACAGTATTCTTGAGAAATTTGAGATCCAAACACTAACAGTAATCAGGAAGAGCTTAACTGTTCAAAGAGGAAAGAAAAAATGTGTCATTAAAGGTTTCGTTTTTGCATACATCTGTGTGTACTCAAAACATAACTGAATTTCAGTAAAGTGTGTAAGAACATTACGTATTGGTGTCACTTTTTTACTCTCTGCAAGAGACCTTCTAGTTAGCTGATTCTATCTGCAGCAAACTTTGCCAATAATCACTGCCCCAATTAACAAATTAAAAATATATAATCATAAAAATGCATGTCGGAAAAGAAACATGGAAATGAAAAACAAGAGGTGGATGATTTAAAATGGATTTTATTCATCTGGTCCAGTGCCAAGGATAGTCAGTTTATGAAATGAACATACATAATGTGCTGGCACAGGTCTGAAAACATAAGAGAAAGAAAACCAATGTTATGACAACTTCTATGAAATGAATACATGACTTATAACCAAAAGCATGAAAGAAGAAAAGTCGAACCTGAAACTAAACATCAAATGCACCATCTAAATCAAAGCAAATAAATACACCTCTCAGTGATAAGGGGATTTCTAGGGGAGAATTGCACTGAATCAAAAAAACAAAAACAAAAAAGGTGTTTACTATGACATACTAGTCTTAAACACAAATACAAAAATCCACTAATTCCATCTGCACTTTGCCACACACACACACACTTAATCATTTTACCATTTTCCTAACCAATGTTGAACATTACATCTGTAATGGAACCTCATTAAAAAAAAACAAAAAAAAAAACAACATTTCTTGGAGGCAGTCAGTGATTTGAGAAAAGACAGCTGAACCACAACAGCTGTTGTAGGGATAGCTAAGAAAAAGAAGTGGTCTAATTCCCCACAGATGTTGTAGTGATATTGACCTCATCTCAAGCATTTCTGGAGTCATAATAGTGTGGACATGAGCGCAAAAAAAAAAAAAAAGAAAAAAAAAAAAAGAAACACAAACACATACAAATACACAGCAATGCATGAATTACCAAAACACAAACATAGGAACTTTCACAGCAAACAAGAAACAAATTGTTTCACACAAAATGGAAAGAAACAATCCTGTCATGCTGTTCTAAATCATCTCTGTAAAACAATTTTTCATAGCACATTTTTAGACAACCTGTGTATGATTTGCTATATATCCTCTCTCTGTTCACACTGCATTCTGCACATTCACATACTTCAATCACAACCTTTCAATTTCTTTTGTGCTTTTCTGAACTGCAGCCACTGGAGGGAGATGTACGCCTTTAAGAGACGACACAGTGCTATATTTAGAGCCTGGCAGTACAGTAGTGCATCTGTCAGGCGAGCATCTTAATCTTACAGAAAAGGCAATTTAGGTAGACAGATGGTTTCAAGAGAACTGCAGCATTTGCACGGTATCTAAACTTATAGTTCACATAAGGCAGTGAGCTTGAAAACTATAATATTCAAGGGTATCTATACACAGTGCATTGTGGGATATTTTTATTACTGAGAATAACCTGTATTTCAGCTGCTATAATGGAAAATTCAGATGAATGAAAAGGTCACATATGTGACAAGAAAGTAAACACATTCAACGTTAAGAAGCCAGCAAAGTAACGCAGGTAAAACTGCATTAAGGTAGTTGAAGCAGGTAAGTCATACCAATCCAAAGCCAACACGAACTGTAGGAATGCTTGACTTGATTGTTATGTTAACCCTGCTGTCTTTTAAAAAACAGGCTTTCCTCGTTGGTCAACCATCCAGAGTTAGTTCTACTGTAATACCCCACCCCCACTCCACAGAGCTGGGAAAGCAAACTGGGGTTTGAGAGAGCTTAGGCGTACAGAGGGAGTGAAGGGCGAGGAATAAGATTAATTTCTTTCACAGGAGGTTGGGTGGGCTGTCGAGGGGGTGGGGGAAGAAACGCTCACTTTGCAGTTGCCGTGGAAAGGATGTTATAGTTTGACATCAACAGAGGTCAGAGAAGAACGCTTAAGAAAGGAAATATATTCTAATGTAGACTAGCCATTGAGTGCTTTAATATTTTAAAATGTTTGTGTAATGATTTTTGCATTTCTGGTGCACATTTTCCCAAACACAGATAGCAGCGCCAAGAAACAAACCCTAAGTACACACACTTTGCACACTGCAGACCAAACCCACAGCACAAGTTGCCTCTTACCCACTTAGCACACCTAACACAAGGTTTAACACGAAAAAGGAGCCCAGTATAATCAGACTGACAAAATAAATCCACGGTGTCTCCCATCCAATGGCGTCGTTGACCTACAGAAGCCAAAAGTAGCTGGTCAACAAACACAGACACAAACAAAAACAGAGAACCTTCTGCCTTCAAACAAGCAGAGGATCTCTGTCTGCAAAAAGAAGATGCTGCTTACCCGCTCAACACACCCAAAACCAGGTTAAGAACGAAAAAGGAGCCGAAGATCACAAGACTGACAAAGTACACCCATGGAAGCTCAAAGCCCATGGCATCGTTCATCTGAAGGAGTGAATCAGTCGCCATAGAAAAAGGAGAGGAGGGAAAAAGAAAGGAAGAATGAAGAGAAAGAAAAGGGTGAAATAAGTCGTTAAAGGCAGAAACTGTCAGAAAGGAGGAACAGAGAACAAGTCTTAGGAATACTGATGCCAGTGTCAGGACAGTATCATTTTGTTTGATTAGTTGTTGATTGAATTCAATCATTTAGCCAATCAATCATATCAGAGTGGTAAGAGTTGCCCCAGGAAATTATCAGCAGCGTCATCATCAGAATGTCACATTGGTGATGTGTGTTTGATTTGAGGAGACATTTAAGCTGAATGCATGTGACAGTCACAGGTTATTGAACTGGGTGAACAGAACGAGAGACTCACCCAGTATAGCACGTCAGTCCAGCCCTCCATGGTGATACACTGAAACACTGTCAGCATGGCAAACAGAAAGTTGTCAAAGTTGGTGATGCCACCATTGGGACCTTGCCAGCCTTCCCTGCACTCTGTGCCGTTGATGGGGCATTGGCGCCCATGCCCTGAGATCGCACATGGAGCTGGTTCCTCTTCTGCTATCACATCTAC
Organism: Paratilapia polleni; assembly: GCA_015106735.1. Taxonomy (NCBI): domain Eukaryota; kingdom Metazoa; phylum Chordata; class Actinopteri; order Cichliformes; family Cichlidae; genus Paratilapia; species Paratilapia polleni. The sequence continues at coordinate 12,160 of VUQI01022429.1, forward strand.
AGAAAGAGAGTTTTAAGTCATTCAACCATTAACATTATTGGTGAAAATTAAAATAGCTTTTTACTTCACTTTTAGCATTCGACAAGCTACTGTAGAATTTCTTACCTTAAATACCTTAACCTTAAACATGCTAAATGCTATATAAATGCACAAACACCAAGGCTAAGAGCACTCTGATTCACTGCACCTTATACAAAATATATCTTTTTTACATCCACTCATCGTAGGCATGAATGTCATGGTAATTTTGAGCTTTTAATGATTTCCTTGAAATATTCCTTTTCCAGGGTGGAATGATTTTACAGCACACATCTTTAATGACTTTAAAAAAATAAGAATTGGGTAAGCAAGTTTGAATTTATTTTGGATTTTCTCTAATCCACACAGGGTCATAATTATACATACAGGCTCAAATATAGATATACATGTATATATACCCCAACTAATATTTGGTTAAATGTCCCTTAACAAGTTGCACCTCGAGCAGATGCTTTTGGTAGCCATCAACAAGCTTCTAGCATAATTCTGGCTGGATATTTGTCCACTCTTCTTGGCAGAATTGGCAGAGTTAATTTAAATTGATTGGTTTCCTGGCACGGACCCAGCTTTTAAGCATAGTCCACAAATTTTCAATAGGGTTGAGGTCGGGGCTTTGGGAAGGCTATTCCAGAAGCTTAATGTTAGCCTGCTTTATCCATTCAATAACCAGTTTTGATGTGTGTTTTGGATCATTGTCCTGTTGGAGCACCCAATTGTGTCCAAGTTTCAACTGTCTAGCTGTTGATTTGAAGTGAATTTGAAGAATTTGGAGGTAGTCCCCCTTCTTCATTATTCCATCCACTTTGTGCAATGTACCAGTACCACTGGCAGTAAAACAGCCCAAGAGCATGATGCTACCACCACCATGCTTGACAGGTGGTACAATGTTCTTTGGTTTGAAAGCCTCACCTTTACCCCTCTAACCATACCTCTTGTCATAGCTCAATCTTTGTCTTGCCAATGCAGCCTTTTCTCTAGAGGGCATTTGGCTTGTCCGTGTGGGCAGCTGCAAAATTCAGTCGAGCCTCTTCCAAATGTTGGCAAAGTGGTGACACATCCAAATAACTTGTACTTATGTGATCTTGTTTGTCCAAGAGACCTTCCCATCTTGTGTAAATCTATAATTCTTCTTCTTAGATCTTCACTGGGTTCCTTGGACTTTCCCATTGTTCTGAGTATTGGTCAATCCAATGAGTGCTGTCAAACAAATCCTTATAATGCTGGCAAAGAGAAACTACCAGTTGTAGTCAATTGTGATCACTAACGAGAAGTTAATAGACCTTGGTCTTGTCAAGTTAAAAGACACTGTAGAATCTTCAGCACCACTTATTAAAAGATTTAAGTGAATGCACGTATATATTTGAGCCTGTATGTATAATTTTGACCCAGAGTAGATTAGAGGTATTTCAAAATAAATTAAAACTTGTGCAACCAACTTCTTGTTTGTATACAGTCATTAAAGATGTCTGCTGTACAATCATTCCACCCTGGAAAAAGAACAGTTCAAAGAAATCATTAAAAGGAATTAAATTAATTACAATGACATTCATGCCCATGATGAGTGTATGTAAACTTCTGACCACAACTGTAAGTATGATTAAGTAATGTCAGTCATAGGTAGAGCCCAACCGATACAGGATTTTTAAGACTGATACCAATAGCGATACTTGTTGATTTAAAAATAATAATGCTGTTTAAAAATAATCTTATTTTATGTCACAACAAGTAGTGGATTACTCATTTACACTCTGCCCATCACTGCTTGGATCAGTTGGTTGTTGTGTTTGTGGTATTCTAAACATATGTATTGCCAACAGGGAAGTTGCAGAGCGCCTTCTGGTGGACAAACTATCCAACACTAACACTCATAACATGGTTAAAGAGTGTTTCTCCCATCTCTTCTTTACTAAATTTTCATTTATTGGCCATTATAAATGCCGATACCATTTTATCAGCAAATAGCAAATATTGGCCCTACCAAAATATCGGTCTGGCTCTAGTTGTGGGGTACATATATTTATATTTTTGTATTGGTACTTTTATATAAACAAATAATATGAGTTATTTTTCAATACTATAAGAAAGGTTTAAGAGTTTATGGAAAGAACAACCTAGTCAAGGGTGAGTTTGGGATCCCTGATTTCATTCGACTTGCAACTATTACTTTGTGAAATTCATCATTCCTATTAGAAGTAACATAGAAAATTCTAACAGTGTCAGTGTTGCTGTTGATAGAACATTATATACTGTCATGTTTTATTTGAAATTTGAAGCAAAATTATTTAAATAACACAATAATATATGAGTTCTAACTGGGACAAGTCTGTCCTTCAAGTCATCAAGTTCTGTAACTATGTCCATAAAAATCATCAAACTAAGCTATACTTTATTAAATTTAAATTTGGCCAATCTTTCCTTCAAGTGTGTCTCCTTGGACAGTGCAAGAACTCTTCCAGTGATGTTGCTATGTTTAGATCACTCCCTCAAAGACCCATTATGACCACTTGCACTTAGTGTCTGCAATTCGTGCTAGATCTTCTCCAGCATGTCAAAATGCTGACCTTTAAACTTGAATTTCATCTTGGAGAAGAAGACAAAGTCACATGGAGCTAAATCTGGAAAACACAGTGGCTGATTTTGTTGAAGCGATTAAAAAAACGCCTTGATTTTTTAATATGCTGCGTGCAGACATACAATGTAATGCACCACAATTCAGGTTGTTTTTGCTGCCTCTCTCTCAGATACCTCGGGATGTTACAGTAAAACTCTGCATTGGCAGTCTGACCCCGGGGGACGAATTCACAGTGCACAACCCCATGAATGACGAAAAAGCGACGAGCATGCTCCTGACCAATGTGCTGCCTTCAGGCTTGGACACTAAACTCTTTCACTAAAAATTGCTGCGTGATATCTGCGTCATAGCTGCAGACCCAGCTCTCTTCAGCATCAAAGTCATGGCAGTTTGACACAGAAAAGGAAGGGAGATCACGTATGGTTTTTGATTTTTATGGGCGGAAGCACAGGAGTTTTGACAACACCCAGTATGTAATACATATAATCTATTACTGCATGTCAACCTGTCCTGATGAAAAATCCACTGTACGCCCATTTTGGCTTGTCAGACTAAACATTATCTTACCTTCAGCTTTAACATATTGTTTATGGAAAATCCATGCAAATTATTTTTACAATTGGGCTACAATGACATCAACTCTTTGTTACAGTATAAAAAAATTAATTGGATTATATATGAAAAAGACAGTTAAAAGTGCTTACCTATACCAGGGAAATAGCAGGTTGCGTGCATTTTACCGATGAACAGCTCCAGGCCGATAATAGCATAGATGATAATGACAAACAAGACCAGGAGGGCAATGTGCAGGAGAGGGACCATGGCTTTAATGATGGAGTTCAACACCACCTGTAAACCTAAGCACAGAGGAAAACAAACACATTATACAAAGCCTGGCTGTACTTCCCATTACTGAACGGAAAATAAATCTTGTTACACAAACTACCAATTCTACTTTTTCTCCATTCTTAATCCAAAAATAACAACACTTCTGGGACCAGAAGGTAAAGTGTAACCTTTCACCCTACATTTTTCTAGGAAGAAGGACCAAGATCATCGTACAATGGATGCATAAAATATGTGGCAAATGCATTGTGTTACATTTAGTTAATATGGGTTGCCTATGTGTGGAGCATAAAAAGTTCTCTTACTGGGTACTCCTGAGACCAGCCGCAGGGGGCGCAGCACACGGAAGGCTCGAAGGGCTTTAACATCAAATCCACCTGGCTTACCCCCGTGCCCGTGCATTGACGGATTGCTACTAGCTCTGTCACCTTCTCCCTTTTCATCTTTGGTCAAAAGCTCCAACGCAACACTAAAGAGTCTGTTAGAAAATAATGAAAAAGCGTAACATTAGTCACCTCTGCATCTGAAGTGCATATTGCATAGCCCTGAGAATCTTTAATTCTTTTAATCTTTAATTTATTTTCAAGAAGGAATATGGCAAACATTTAACAGTTCAATAATTAATTCAGAAAATTAGTAGACAACCGATCATGAGTATGAGTAAAAATAAGCATGAGGTAATAGCAAGTGCACTGTTGTACCTAAAAGGGGATTACATGCTAGTAACCCTACAGAACCTGACAAAATGTGAAAATATATTAGAAGTCTTACTTTTCCACAGCTGATCAACATTCATTCACATCAACAGTGTCATTAAGTTGATTTAAGGTCTCCAACAAACATTTCTGATGTTAAAAATCCTGCCTGGCTGAACGCTTTCCCTTTGCTGTTGTTGTTCCCTTAAAGTATCATTTAGCTGTGAAACTATTATGTAGTGTCATCAGTTTACTTTACAGCCACCCACAAACCATATTGAAGTCACCAGGATACAGTTGGATTAAAAGGAGTCTGAAACCTTTATTAACAATAATCCACTGTAAATATCACTTTAGATTGCATAAAATGGTCATTAAAAGCTGTACTGATAAGTTCCACATAATCAAAATATTTTTTTAAGATCAGAAAAAAATATTCCCAGATATTTCTTATCCTAAATGCAGCACCAGTGCTACATAAAAGTCTTTTAAAATAATGCCAGTGGATATGCTGAAAGAGCAGCATAATATAACAGCATCTCAACCCCTCAATGCCCAGTTTAAGTGTACAAAGAGAAGCTACCCACCCAGCAAAAACATGGTAAAAAGATTACTTTGCCAGACATCTGTACAACATTGGGATTTGGTTAAAAAGTGAAAGACGTCTAGAAAAACATGCTATTTACATAATGTGCCACACTCAAGGCCCATGGGCCAAAAGTGGACTTTCGCAAAGTTTTAAGATTTAGGTTCTCAAAATATTTTGGCCTGGCTACCTGTGGGCGTGGTCTGCACTGAAATGCTTGCCCCTTTCAAACACCAAACCAAACATACAAGCACATATCCACAGCACCTGCAAGCTAAAAAGCTAGCACAAGAAAAAAATGTAATTTGAGTTGTGATTTTGAATCCACACACCACCAGAGATCAAGTTGAGGATATTTAGAGAAACAAAAGTTTTCTGTTTTGTTTTTTTTATTTTCTTTTTCTTTTTTTGCACACAAACTCCTGCTTTACTCCTTACTCTAACAGGTAAAATACATGACCAAAAAATCTTTAAATTTTACAATTATTGAGACTTACACAAGAATGTGCACTATTACTTATTTTACTTTAACATCAGGATGTATTTTGTTTTTCTAATGCCCCATACTATGACTAGCTGTTATTCAGATTTTGCTAGATAGACAGATATATCTTCAGGGTTGTGAAATACACTATAGGAGCTGCTCAGCCATAGAAACCCATGTCATGAAGCTCCTGGTGGACAATTTTTGTGCTGATGTTAATGCCAGAGGAGGTTTAGAACTCTGCACTCACTGAGTCAGCAGAGCGTTGGCGACTTTTACGTGCCTCGACACTTGGTAACTTTATGTGGTCTGACACTTTGTGGCTGGGGTGCTGTGATTCCTAAACTCTTCCACTTTGCAGTAATACCACTTACAGTGGATTGTGGAATATCTAGGAGGGAAGAAATTTCACAAACCGACGCAATGGTGGTATCCTGTTACCACTTTCGAATTTATTGAGCTCTTTAGAATGACCCATTCTTTCACAAATGTTTGTAATGGCAGACTGCTGGCTAGGTGCTTTATTTTATACACCTGTGGCAATGGGACTGAAAACACCTGAATTTAAAGATTAAGAGGTGTGGTCAATACTTTTGTCCATATAGTGTAGGCTGTATGGTAGAACTGTAAGGGATTATTTGGCTAAGCAACTTTTTTGTTGACTGGTTGAGAGCTTTATATGGACCAAATAGTATACGAGGGACAGTAAACCATACATGTCTAGCCACTGATGTGATTCTTATTTTCCAGTGTGGTCCTTGTTAAAAAGTGAAAGCACCACTGCAAACTTCACACAACCTAAAAGCCCAATAATTTGAATGTAGATATATAAATGGCATATATAACACATTTTTTATATTAAAAGAAATACAATTTTAAATACTAACCTGTGGAGTTGACGATGTATGGCTTTCTGATCACAGCCATTTCACAACCAAATATAATGTCAATCAAATGTATTTAAAAATCAAGACATATGCGTATGCATTTTTGAAACCACGGCTAGGTGTGATGTAGATGTCTACTGAAGTTTCACTTTTTACCAAAATTCAGACATGATGGGACATATTTTTAAAGGCCATGACTGGCCAACCAGATTTAACCCAGAATATAACATCCACTGATGTCTGGTGCATGGTGGGTGTCTATACAGGAAATAACTGTACTATAGAAACTGCTTCCTTCCATGGTCACAAAATAAAATCAGCAATGAATCCCTCCCCAAGAAAGAGGACCCTTCGTTATTGTCAGATAGACATTCCTCACCTAGCCAAGAGGGAAAATCATCTCAACACATCACATCAAAGCTGTGGACTAAAAGCAGGGAATGGAACTGCCGATAGGCGCTGGAAGGAGTTCTGATGGCCTTTAAGCACAGTCTGCTCCGACTTATGTTATACTGAGTCACAGCTGTAAGACTGACCGCCTGCCACTGGGGGTTTTATTAGTCATCCAGTCATGCTCAAAAGAAAACCCTCCTTCACATATCGACACCTTTTTGCTGAACATACTTCAGAACTACTTTCATAAAGTAATTCAGCAGGTTTCTGTGAATCAGATTATATGAAGCAGGTGCTTTCCCGGTGTCTCCAGTCATATTTCAAAGGGCCATTCCAGTGGGTTTATAGGTTTAAGCCCATTTGTAACAAATCATAGGTCAACACTGTCTCCATTCATCCATCCATCCATTTTCTCCCACTTAGCCTATTTAGGGTCGCAGGTGGGGGCTGGAGCCTATCCCAGCTACCATAGGGCGAAAGGCGGGGTATACCCTGGACAGGTCGCCAGTCTGTCGCAGGGCTAACACAGAGAGACAGACAACTATTCACGCTCACATTCATACCTATGGCCAATTTAGAATCACCAATTAACCTAATCCCACTTCAACCCTGTCTCCTGTACAAAATAATTTTCCAGTTATGTTTAGGTGCAGAACAATCACTTTTTTTTAACAAATTTGAAACATTTCTGAACTCAGTCAGAGTTGGCAGTGTACATCTTGAAGCTTCAGGCAACTAAAGCATCAGTCATGGTGGACCTTTTATTAAACCAGACCACGATCTCTTCCTAACCTTAACCAAGTACTGCCAATGCCTAAACATAGCTATAAAACTGCTTAATAATACACATTTCAACATTGCAGTGGATATTTTACAGCAAGACTGTTTTGGAGGGAAAAAAAATTATCAGTGTAATATAATATGCTGTATATGCTGTCAAAAATGTTTCCACTGTCTTCAACTTAATATGAACTTTGTTTTAATGCATAATAAATCATAGGGATTTCTGCAGTTTATGAAACTTTCTGAGTTTCTCAGAAAAAAATTATAATATAATATATTTAATAAATTAATATATTAAATTATATTAACCTAATATTTAGGATGAAGTGAGCGAAGTTTTATCTGATAAATTCTCCAGTATATTCATCAGGTAGTGGCTAACTTTTTCTGTCTGCTGTGGCCAAGACCAAGCTTGGATCAGTGTGTATTAAACCATTTTAGCTGTGGTCTATCAAACCAAAACATCTCAACAGAGATGAAAGTAGTCATGTGATAATTTTCTTTGGATTAGTCATCATCAATGATCCCTTCACACACATCAGTTTATCCACTGTGGTATAAAAATATTGATCAGTGCGTCTTTAGAACTACATTTTGTAGCTTTGAAGGCAGCATGGTGGCTCAGTGGTTTGCACTGTTGCCTCATGCCAAGTGGGTCCTGGGTTCAAAGCCATGTAGGGCACTTCTGTGTGGAGTTTGCATGTTCTCCCTGCACTCATGCAGGTTTTACTCCAGGAGCTCTGGTTTCTCCTGCCACTGAAAAACATGCTAGGTTAATGTTGGTTATGTCAGCCCAGGACACAAAAGAGGTTATTCACCTCAAAAGTTTCACTTCCTGGTTAAATAAATGTTACAAAATGCAGGTTTAAACCGAGCAGCATGGTCCTTGAAGTAAAAAAAAAACATCACTATTTCATAAGTACTCCCCTCTACATTAAATTATACTTACAGTTTGAAATAAACTCTTTTACTCTTTTTCTGAATGGCATCTAAATTTAAAAAGCTAAAGAGACTTTTCAGTGTTAGATTATACCTTAGATGTTTTTCTCAGAATTGTCTCTCTATCAGGAGTGTGACAGCTTTTCATAAAGTTTTTTTAAAAATCATTATTAAACTTTAACATTACTACTATACTATACTACTATAGCATAAATAGAGGCCGCACAAACACACTGAAGCCTGAACCTTGACAATTTTCATCAGATGCTGGCAGGATTATTTTAAATGTGTCATTTCAAATTTTAGAAGCTGCAGTCACTCTTAATAGTTGGGACAGCCGTCTTTGAATCTGACTGCATGGCAGATCAACCCTGCATGCAGCATACAGACAGGGATCTGACCCAGCTACCCACTGGACTGTGTGCATTAGAGGAGAGAAAGAAGGAGGAGAGAGAGGAGGGAAGATAGCGGATAAAAAAAAAAGAGAAGCTAAGATAAGGATGAAGATAACACGAGGAGAGTGTGCAGGAGGTAGGAATGAGGGCAGAGTCAGGTGGGGAGGTGCAAAGCATGAACCATGTGAGATATGAAAATGGAAGGGGGCAGTAAGAAGAACAAGCTGCAGAGACAAAGGAGAGCAGTGTGAGAGAAAGACAGTCAGCGAGACGAAAGGGAAAGATGGGAGGGAGTGCTGTAGAAGAGAAGTATGGAGAGATGGTGACTCACTCCAGTGGTGGTAAAGCTCTGATTTATTCTCTCTGTCTTTTCTGGGTCATATACTGTGGGTGTATGAGGGTCTCTATTAGCACTTGGCCACATGGAGCAGAGGCTTAAGCAACTTTAGCTTTAATACTGACTTTTCCTCTCACAAACACTGTAAACTGCAACTGTCACAAGTCAAAGCAAAAATCCTAAAAGGAGACTAAAAATAACTAAACCTTGTGACCTGGTCTGCAAACCAATACACAGAATGAGTTAATATAAAAAAAAAATGTAAAAAAGCACTAAAGAATCAACAATCATGACTATGTTCAGTCAATGAATAAAATGATAAAAAATAACTGAACCTAGGATTTAAGAAAAAGTTGAAGTTAAATTGGGTGGCCAAGGCTCAGGTGGTGTGTTGCAAGGTAATTATAGTAAACAAGAACTAAACTTAACACTAGTTTAGTTTGAGTTAACTATATACTAAATCTAAGTGGTAACATTTCTGTTAACTGAAATAAAACAAAAAAACTAGACTTGAAGAAAATTAAAATTAACCAAAATAATATTGCATACTTATAAAACTAACTGAAAGAAAAATAAAATAAAATATACAAAAAATGCCTTTTTTGTGTTCAAGTGTTCTAGTTTTCACTAATTTAGTCAAACTTGTCAACACAAACATGAGACTTAAGTGTATTATGTTTACAGACTTGGACGACCACATGAAAGGAAATGAAGTGTTTGCCTGGAACACCTGTTCTAAACTTAATCTTAAATCTTGCTTGTGACAAAACCCGCCCACATTATAAAACTAAAAGCAACACTGACACTAATAAAAGCTAAGCGGAAACATTTTCAAACAATAAAAACTAAATTTAAACAAGCAAACCCACACTGGAAACTAACTCAAACTAAACTGAAGAGAAAAGCAAAAATCAAAAACTAAATAGAAATACAAAACTGAACACTTTAGTGTTTTGTCCACCAATCACATGGTTGGTGGTTCAGTCTTTGTCCTTTATCAAAATACTGAACCTGAAGTTGCTCCCAGTGGCAGGAGGGAACCTAGCGTGGCAGCTGTGTGACCACTGGTGATGTTAGTGTGTGAGTGAATGAAAGGTAAAAACCGTAAGGTGCACTGTAGAACCTCTAAGTTTAAAGATGCTATATAACTACAGACCATTTGCCATTTAACTTGAAAACTTACCCTATCACCACAATGACAAAATCCAGCATGTTCCAGCCGTTTCTCACGTACGCATTCTGGTGCATCACCAAACCATAAGCAATAATCTTCAGAAAGGTCTCAATTGTGAAAATGATGAGGAAGGCATACTCAACTGTTTCCTGCAGACACACAAAAAAGGAAAGAATATAAGGAATTAACATGAAAAGTATAAGCAAGGTATTAATACAGAATAGTGTTTTGGATATTCAACACACACAGGTACAGGAACAGATGCAAAGACACACTGATTATTAAAGGACAAATAAAGCTCTGTACTACTGGTGAATAGAGTCAATAAGGAAAAGACTTTTTGTGGAAGCAATTATAAAAATTTTTATTTTAAAATAAAAATTGTTCTAAGCTTACTAATACAGTTAATTTATAATAATACTTAGAACAACAATATTCCTCCCAAAGCAATACTCTTGCCCTCTTCCCCATGTATTTCCATGTATGTATCAGTAGGCACTGCATTGATATACCATGTCAGAAAAATAACCAGTTTTTAGGAATTACACTATACAGTAGATTGACTAGCTACTATTTGTGCAGTGCAGTTAATCAGCACCACATTTTGATTTTATTTACATTTGAAAACCTAATGATAAAAAAAGGTAAACGCCCATTCATACAGTGTCCTTCCAAAGCATTTGCTTAAGATTGTTTATTTGACAGGAATACTGTGAATACTGTGAAAACCACATCAACATATAGAAATAGAATAGATAGAAACACTGACAGAGTGTACAAGAAAAGATGCACACAACAGATAAGGGCATCAATATTAGTGTGAGCTTTTTTAATCTTTTTTTGTGATGCATCTTCTAAACTTTCATCACTAGTCTGCAAACATTTCAAGGCTGAATAGCCATCGGTGGAAATACAGTTCCAACATGAAGGTTGTGTGATGTCAAAGATGTAACATTGCGGCCTACTGGACAACCTTCTTGAACACTGCCTGGATGTCACTGATAGACTTTCTAGTAAAATCTGTTTAATATTATCCTTTTATTCATTAGAACAAAGTAAATAAACAAAAAAATTCTCAATTGAGAGAAGAGCATAAAAGCCATGAAAAAGTATACTCCAAAGGGCAACTGGATCTCTCACTCTGAGTCTATTTCTTATCCCACTAAGTTAACTAAATCAAAAACTGATTTGCCTGTACTTTAAGTTTATAATGCTGACATCAGGGTGCATGGCTTATAAGTGTTGTTTATTAAAAAAAAAAAAAAAAAAAAAAAACCAAAAAAAAAAAAAAA
>VUQI01022429.1:27773-51447 GCA_015106735.1 Paratilapia polleni
AAATTTTATTATTCTATAATAAATGTATTTGTACTTGTGGACTTTCTGTCAAATTTGCACAGAGATTAAGCCTACATTTGAATTCTGCTTTTATATTTAATCTTTAGGCTTCTCTCAGACTCTTAAACACCACCGGGCCTGCAGCTGAAAAATAAAAACTAGAACTGTCTTCCACACATCCAAACATTAATTTAACAGAATAAGAATTGTAATCCATCAGATTCTCCTGTGTCTTAATGATGGAGCTGTGATAGTGAGTCTGCTAACTTACACAGTCAGAATTTTTGCCAGCTCTCCTTCCTGACTTCAAATAGGCTTTTATTAATATATTTGTCTTTCTTTGTAAAAATCAGTCTGCCAACACCACCCCTTTCATGTGAATGTGCTCATAATTTTTGGGAAACCCTGGGTTAACTGATTGAGCTGATATCAACCTTTGTGTGGTCACTTAGCCTGATTAAGGGGGAACACACAAACCACATACACATCAAGGAGGTGAACTCAATGAAGACAATTACAAGTTCATGAAAAGGAACAAAAGAGGGAAGGAAAAACAGACAGAGCCACATGATTATATAACTCTCAAAATAAAGCAGGATACAGGTGAAAGAAGAAAAAAGAATTTCTGCAGACATACAGACAGATACAGGGGAAACAGAGAAAGGAGAGGGGGGAAAAATAAAGCACCTAGAAACATAAAATTGAGATAAAAATGTATAAAACATAAACCAGGAATCACCACAAAGATGGTGACATAAAACCAAGATTAGACTTTTTCATAGCATTAAAATTTTAAACTTCAGTCCTCTAGTTGTGAGGAAAATGGTCAATTAGAGTCAAATATGTGCCTGATCCTGTGACATGTGCAGTACATATTTAATGGGATGTTATGCTTTTCTGTTTTCATGACTACTTGATTGTTTCTATATGCGCCTGTACGAATATCTGAGCACGAGACGGCAAGCCTAGAGTCACGGGTCAGAGTGTCATCATGCATGTTTGATATCCCTGTGTGACCAGAGTGCTTGTCATATGTAGTGCAATGTAGGGTACACACACTCGGTGTATACACAAACTACACAGTTACCAGCTATGGGACAGTTTGAGAGCAGATATCTCCTGAATCTTAAAGAACAATGTCAGTAAAGATCTGATTCTGCACTCAGTGAGTAGACATATACTCTCACTCTCCTGCTATCGCCCTCCCCCATGCCCTCTACATCTCTCTTTCCTTCCCCTGTCTGTATAGATCAGTCAGTGCCATCCAGCCAAGCCAGGGGGTGAGGGCAGCCAATATTTAGTGCTCTTTCACCGCCTACTCCTGCAGGTTTGCACAGTAAATAAGTGTGCTTGAGTGTGCAGTCTATATTGGGATGGCTGTTCAAGTGTGTGGTATGCATGGGACTTGTGTTTATCTTGTGCATCTTTTAATAAGCTTATCAGTCTACCAGTTGGTCATATGTTTAGTAAACTGCAATATGTCTTGAAAAATATGGTATTCTTATACTTTCAATTGCTTAGATATGTTAGTGTTTCAGCAATTCTGAGCTACTGACTACATCCAGAAATAAAAGAATAACAAAGGCAGGAACGCAACACATTGAAATCTGGCAACTACTCTAAGAAACAACATAATGCACTGCACATCTGCCCTGTGCTCTGTTTTGTATCACTCCATATAGTTCTGCCCATGTGTTTGTATGTACAGTATATAAATGTGTCTTTTTGTGTACTTTATGTGTGTGTATCTAAAGTACTGTGGGGGCGGGCAGGAGTTGTGTGAGGATGTGGATGTCACTCTGCCAAGGAAAACACTACCGAGCAGGTCATCTTACCCACACTACTAAAGTGAATGCCTTCACAAAGAAAAAGAGAAAACCTCATTATAAATAAATATAAATATTTGTTGCATAAGGAGATAAGTGATAGCTTCTCCCTAAAGTTACACAATCGACAGAGAGCTGAACAGCGATGTAGCTGCTGAATAAAAATGTTGTCATTTTCTCATTTGCAAATGCTGCTGCTGTCAGAGATCAGGCAGTTTATCTCGACACAGTTACAGCTCAGTGCAGGGAAAGTATAAGAGTGAGTTTTTTCAGTAAAGCTGTTATCTACACTACCACATAACCTGTACAGAGCAGCAATGCTTCAGATTATTTTTTTGCTACAAACAAAATTGCAATGGTGCTAGTTAACCCTGATTGAGTACCAGTTCTCATCCATACTTCTTTACCTCTTTTGCACCTCCGGCATACCTGATCCTTCAATGGAATCTTCTGCAGATATGGAGGTATGTCCAGACATCCACAAATCACTACAGTCAAGAGAGACATCTGAACATATGGCTGGTGGTCATAAACCTTTTACCTCGATGAGGAATGTAATTTTGTAGCGAGAATGAAGAAGAGAAGGTAAGGTGAAAGGAAAAGTGACGCCATACTGGGATGTGTTGTAAACCACTGTGTATAAACTGTCACTGTATCTCATAATATTATACCATATTTTACAATCTTCCTGTCCTGCCCTCTTATCTCACCTAACACTAATTAATCATGTTATCAAGGAATGCAAATGGACGCTGAATGTAGCAAACATAAGATTAGTTGAAATTTACACCACTGATTTATTTTTTTAGTTTGAGATTTGAGATTTAAATTTATGAAAATGTAGCAGAGTGCAGTCCAATTTCCATATTTTTGAACATTTTGTTTTTGCAGTACTTTTTTACAACAGTATAGATGCTGGTTGAGTCAAAAGTGCATTCATTATGAAATGCATTGTGCAAAGCAATGAAAAGTGATGCAAAGAAAATTAGTAAATGTTTTTACAAAAAAGTATTATTGATACTAATTCTATGCAGTAAACCTTTGTGTCCATGTGAAGTTACAATGAAATCACTACCACATAATCAAGAAGGCAACATCTATAATATGTACATTTGTATCCACTTTTGCATATTGGTTTGTGATAAATGGATAGATATAACCAATATTTGTTTAACATGTCCTAACTTTTTTTGTACCAATAGTGTGCAAGATTTCACGCACTGTTTAAGCCTGTCTCTCTGTCTTACAATGTACAGTACAGGCTAAAGATGTACACAAGAGTTTCATTAGTTTACCATATCTCTCTCACATTTTGCAATCTTTAAGGATCCAAATGCAGAATGCAAAAACAGTGTAACAAAAAGCGAGCTGTAACAGCTGATTTCGAGAAACATAAAGTCCAAAAGGTCAAAACATTAATCCAAAACATAAAAATGAGGAGCCAAGGAAAAACAAGAAGAACCAAAAAAGCCAACCTAGGAAAAACATGGAGGATGCAAACAGGCAACCTGACAAAGACATACACAGGAGCATATACAGTATATAGTATATACTCTCAGGACTAATTAGTGACGAGACACAGGAGAGGATAAAGACGAAAGTGAAAGTAATCAATATAAAGAAATAAAACAGGAAAAAGCCATAAGAGACTAACACAGACATGAATACTGGCACTTAACAAGTGAACACAGAGGGACCAAGGCATAAACATGGAAATGAGACAAAGGAAGGCACAAACAGAAATGCATGGGAGGCTACTACAACAAGTACTGATAATAATATTAGATCTGATCCGAAACGGGTAACGCATCACTAGAATAAACATAAAATAAACACAGAAAGACTGAACTAAGACTCACATTATCTCACATCTAGAATAAAAAAATCAAAACAGGAATCCAAAATTCAACAAACACAAAAACATCAAAACTTCAAATACTAGAACAACCATGGACACCAAACATAAAGACTCAAATAAATTAACTAAGAATCCAAAACAGAAAAACAGAAAACTTCAGGAACAAAACCAGGGACCATGACAAATATACATACAGTTTATTTTTTATCTTTTAGTAATAAAATATTTTATATACTAATGTTCTGCATCTTTTACCTGAAATAAACACACATCAGAGTTGTAACTGTCATTTTCCACTGAGAGGTTATAAAGGCTTCTCGTGAATCTCATGAGGGATTGATGCAAAGTTGTAAAGTGAAAAATGCAAATAGAAATTCAAATACATATCATTATATTACTAAACAAATACATTCAGAATATTAACAAAAACTTAGATTTTTTTTTTTAGGTTTTTCCTCAGGCAATATTAATGAAATTTTGTTTATAAGAAAATATACAATGTTTATACAATACTAACACTTCGGTTGTTCCCCTTTAAGAAGGCCTGTTTGATGCACACTCTTTGCACATGCTCGGCTATTGTACGTTATCATGGCCTCACAGTCACACGGTATTTGCACAAAGCTAACACAGCTCTGACTCTCTCTCCATCTCTGCCTCAGTCACACACAAACACACACTCACACACACATGCAAACACACTCTCACACTTAGGCACACGTGCAAAAATACACATTCAAGATAACAAGCAGGGACACAGTTAGTGTGAGCCACAAATGAGCAGCTACGTTAAGTGACTAAACACATACTTCTACCATCATCTCTATGGGAGTCCACAGTCCAGACGTTACTGCTTGTGCCAGCCATTACACACAAACACACACACACACAAACACACAAACACACACAAAAAGAGAAGAGCCAACTGCTTCGTTTACATTTACACTCTTCTGTAACACAACATACAGCTAAAACACTGACATATGAACCTTGGCAGCACTTCTTAAACAATACTTGTCATCTGCTCCTTCTGCTTAGGCTTAAAAGCTTAGGGATAATGGGACCTTTTGCACCTTCAAGCCCCCATTGGCACTTTTTGCGTTAAATTATAATTGTGGACAACATATGGTCTATAAAGACGCATGTTGGCTAGAACTTTTTTAAAATAGCTACTTCTTTCTTTCGCTGACACACAGCATAAAGAGCATTACATAGAGGAAATGGGGGGTTATGCTCATACGTTAGGCAGTGTAGTAGAAGACAGGTGTATTATTCATATTTAACTATCTTTATTATCATGCTTTACAATATTAGTTATCTTGGTTTGTCTCTATCATTGGCTGTCAGCATAAAGGCACTTTAATCCAAGACAGTAACAAAGGCAAATTGTACACATCAAAAACAACCACTACTGTAAGTAGCTTGAACCTAAGAAGAATGATTATGTTGAAATAGCTAATGTAAATGTCGATGTAAAATAATAAATTTTAAACACAATATTATACAATATGTTCAATATGTAGCCTTACAAAAGGGTAAAAATTAGTCGACATTTTGAAAAAAATAAACCTTTAAGCTGTATTGTGCTTCAGATTTTATTTGACAAGAACTACTGAATGCCTCTCTATGGCTTGTTGTCACTCTGAAAAACTTGATGACTGTGATCAGTCAACAGGCATTTGGCTTCGGGTTACAAGTTTGGCGCCATGAAAGTTGTTGGTACGCATACATCAGAACTGATGAGGATGTTGATAGTTGCTCATTTTGTAGTACACAGTACGCACATTTCACGCCTAGGACAGAGTCCCGTGTAAATGTATATCAGCTGCACATGTAATTGTTTCTCTTGTCTTATCGTCTAGAAGCATGTTGCTAATTGTGTGAGATGTCTGTGAGATGTTATTAGAGTTGGTGTTGCATAGTGCTGTAACTGACTGAATGTAAGCTACAGGGGATAAATGGTGACAGACTTGAGTGATCAGTTATTTTGTAGTGTATTTGAAGCCATCAATGGTATCTACTGTATATTGCCTAGGGCCAGTATATGCTGAAACACAATATTGTTATACAAAGTTATTTTCTATCCTTCAATTTTAAACCTTGACACAAACAAGTAACTTTACCATCAAGAAAGATATGTGGTAAATTACTCTGTGCATGCTTTCAGTAAAAAAATAAGTTAAAAACTTGCACAATTATGTCTACAGAAGAGACAGACATTATATCAATGTAGCATTTTTGTCATGTCATTAAAAGTTCTTAAATCATAATCTAAGCTGTGTGACTGTGTGTGATAAGAGGACACAGTAACATTACAAAACATTTCTGAGAGATAGCAAGCTTAAAAATTATTAATGAAAGTAAGTTTCACTTGTTCAGTTTAAAAAAAAAAGTAGGGACGTTGCTCACGTTTAACATTTTCCTTCCATCTCACTCATTCTTGCATAAAATACTAACAGTATTATCTCCTGAGCCTGCTGTGGGCATCAGCATCAAAGAAAAAAAATATAATAAACTAATATCTACATATCAGATTACACAGACAATAAAGCCAGACACCACCACCATGTGTATTGTGCGTTATCAGCCTATCTATCCTTGCACATTCATAAATTAATAGAACTTTAACACCTGTAAATATTGAATATTTAGTAACTACATTAGAAACATGATCGTGACATTATTCATATTTAAAAAATTCTGGCATAGTGAATCGTAACAACATCCAAAGTGAAACTGGTCAAAACTGTCAGTTCTCTGTTGGCATCCGAATGACCTCTTCGTTGGTTCAGGACTGGGCATTTCAGTCTTTACATGTTTATGTACTTTTGTCCCCAGTAAAAAAAACAGCTCTGCAGCTCCAGAGTTATGCAATTACAGTGATATGGGCACAGACACTACCTGATACCAGACGCAATTCACTGCATGTTGCCTTACAAAGGATAAGATGTATGAATCATATTCACCATGAAAAGGTCATTGTTTTGCTCAGCTACCTTCAGCAGGAGCTGCCTGTGGTGTTGAGTCTCAGATAGATAAGTCAGAAATGACCTTAAAGCAAAGGCAGGAGGGTCGCAGACTATTTGTCTGTCCCTTAGACAAGGTGGGTGTGGAGGAGACGCAGTCACGTGCAGGATGGGTTATGTGTGCACTTCTTACTATTGCAGTGACATGACTAAAGAAAGAAGAGCAGTAAAGGAGTGAACTAAGCAAGAGATTAATGAAAATATGACTATAAGGTCCTGACAAGGGTTTGTTGTCTCATTGCACAAGAGCATGTGTGTATTTGTGAGCTGGCTACATCCTGTTACTCACTTGTGCCTCCTGGTGGTAGCAAGACCCCAATCTTTTGCCCTCTGTTCTGCCTGAGGAGGAAATTGCTTTCTATTTATAATGAGCTGCTGCATTTAACCAAGCCTTACTAACAAGATGGGCAGACTCAGGCTATAAAGGCCTCTATGACTTTGCAGCAATGTAATGGTCCAACTCAAGCAGCTCTGCAGCACCTACATACTGTGCACACAGTGTAAAATGAACAGCCTGAGTATTTCATCTCATGATTTAAACAGAAAATGCATTCACTTTCCTAAATAGAGAGTCCACAAATCTAGACATCAGCACATTGCATGCTGGTCTTAGTGTCTCTGTGTGTTGAAAGTCACACCATAGGTGAATGTGTAGCTGAATTAAAACCTGCATGCTTTAGTAGCTTTGTGATATCACTTGATCCATGCTTTACACGTCAGCCTCTCAGTGCAGCAACTCAGGTTTCATATCAGGTCCACCTGTGAGGCTGCAGAGCAGAGTAGTATGAAATGGCAATCTTCACTCCAGCCCTACCTGCTGGCTGCTATAACAAAACCAGCTCAGCATTTTTCTCTCTAGTGCTCCTCCTGTGACTACAGTGTGAGTTTTGTAGAACAACTAAGGCCAAGCTGGCACACCTGCCCTATAAAGATTTCCATTGTTCAACCAATGCTGAAAAGGAAAAGACTGCATTATTTGCCCTCTAGTATTTGATTATATGCTGCCGCTGCAGAATTAAACCAAAGGCCTGTGCAAGCAATGTAAAACTGTGTGTAGCACTGGGCAATAATCAGTGTAACAACTGTAAGCAAAAAACCTATATAGAGCAGTAAAAGAAGACTCTACATACAGTAAGCACAGGGGAAGCAGCTGTACATCTAAGGAGCTAGGCTTTGTCCTAACTGTAAGAATTAGAAAGGACGCCAATATATGCTAAATAATTTCACATCTACTCATCAGCCTGTCGTCTCATCTCCACTTAATGACCTTGTTCATGAAGCACACAAGCCACATGAATGATTCTGTTCAGTCTTGGATGCTGATAGACAGTTAGCTTTTCAGTACATTCTTAATAGGTGCATTCATAAATCCAGTTTGACACTCATATCTAAACCAGGTCCATTAGAAGAGAGTGACAAATATTACAGAATAGTGTATAGCAGGTTCAGACGACAGACATAAAGATGCAGGACGCTTACAATTACAGCTCTTTGCACTATAAGGGCTAATATGATATGTGGCAGGTATCCTTCCCAACAAGGGAAGGTATCTGGTCACCAACTCGAATCTGAACACAAATTCATGTAAATTCAGATACTTTCAACTGATTCAAATTCCACCATAATGCTCACAGTGCATTAAGGTGCATTTGTTAAAAGACCTGAGCTTTAGAGACTGTACAAAGTTACTGGTATGAAATAAGTAAGCAGCCATCAACAATATACACAAAGTCCATTAGCAGTATGAAGCTGGGCACATATTAGTAAGTGGCATCTGTCCCTGAAAGCTGTTTGGCTCAACAGTCATCTAATACACAGTGAAGCTGTCATTCATCTGCAAGTAGTTTGTCTCAACACTCAAATAAATCTCAAATGCATGGTCTGTCGTTAAAACATTTTCCATATAGAAATGTTCCATAATATATAGGCAGACGCAAAAAAAAAAAGGATTAAACTCATCCAAAGCAGAGATGCACCAATCTGATTATTTCCTCTCATGATACACAAAGAAATGACAATGGCCTTTAAATGAAATATTTTTTATATTCAGATTAGGCGAGCTAAATGCAACATTCTTCCAGACTCTTGTTCTGCATTTCTTAGAACATTTTCTTCTAGTTGTCCATTACGATGATCCACCTCTTTCGGATTTCACTCCAAGCTAAACTTGACAACATACGGCAGATAATACTGTATGAGGCACTGCAATGTCCCAGATGGCCCACTTTTCTCTGATGTAGCAGTGCTGTGTAAACAAACACCCTGAGGTCACCCTCCGGGAGGTCAAACTGGGAAGCAGTACACCTTTCTAAAGTAGACCAACATACTTTTAACCAAAGCTGTAGCTTATCTTGCACAGCAGGTTCAGCAGCATAACAGAGGAACACTCTTGCCAGTCATTTGAAGCAGGCTAATAACCTTTCTTAAACATGTTTCTGCTCATAAATAAGGCTTTCAGAAACATTCAGATGTCTTCATACTCACTGTACACGCTACTCAAGAAACACTGTCAAATTCTGTTCATGTAAGCACCACAGACGCAAATGCATCTCTCTTTTGAAGAATGCACTTATCCTCAGCTGTGGAACAATGCTTACAACATTACAACCCCCATAATTCATCACACAGGCATAAATGCACAAGGTGCAAAGAGCGGTGCAATGACGAGAAAATTCTAAAAATAGAAAGCTGAATAAAACCTCTGTACATGAAAACGATGACATGATAAAGCAACATTAGAATGGGCTGCAAAGTGTTTCTCTTCTAGGCACCACAGATACTAAATAATACAACTATTGAATATACAGCAGACACTGTCTGTATGGCCTGCTATTACTGCAAAACCTCTGATATCTTCCTCTCAGAAGAGTAATATAATCAAACTTTATCAACTTAAAGAGGATTATAAAGTAACAGCACATTTTATAATGCATCGTGAAACAACTTAATAAAATCTGATAAAAGCTAACCAAGCAAGAAGAGTACAACATGTAGTACAAAAGTCAATCCTCCATGCTGTTTTATCACAAACATGGGAAAAAGTCTTACTTTTAATATTTCTAATCTGTTCATTTAAAAAAACAGAGACATTAACAAGCTGATATGTAATTAGTTTATATTTTCACTATGCAAAGCGATGTGTAAGTAACAGAACTAATACAACTGACACCAAATAAATAAACTGATTACAATCACATGCACAAGCTACTCACCAGGTCATGGTTTGTGGAGTTGGAATCATCTTCGGGGAAAGGGACATAAACAGCTAAGGCCATACAGTTGGCAAAAATAGCAATTAATATAAAGATATCAAATGGCCTGAGAAAGGAAGTTAAGGAAAACATGACATAACAGAGCAATAATAAATTATATGGATAAAAATTACACATCCCCAGATGTGACATTTGAATTTCTGCATTTTTTTTTTTTTTTTTATAAAGGTGTAACTAACGAAATGCTTAAAGCACTGAGCCTGGGATGACTTCATGAAACACTTGACTTATACAGTCACATGCAGTGCAGCGCTGTTCATGATGTATAGTTTTGTTTCCGATTAACTTTTATGAAACTTAGCTGTCATTTAATTTGTTAATTTGTCATTTTTTATTTGTTTTTGTGCAATTGTCACTTAATATTTTTTAGTTGCATATTACAGTAATGTTATTTTTGCCATTTCTTTAAAAAGCCTTTAATATCATTTCCCTTTTTCTAGGCCCATGTATGCGTAGATATATAAGAAATTTGAAAAAAGCTGAAAAAAAAACAGCTAAAGATACCTACAGTGCACAATGGTGAAAAGAGGAAAAACTCTTGCATCTAAGATATTATTGCCATCCCAATAAAGAATTAATGAGCTCTATATAGCAAGTTATAATGGTTCAATTAAATGCTGAACTGAGGCAGATTTTTATGATTAGAGTTTTGAAAAACATTGGAAAAAAAACAATAATGTCCTCCATTACAGTAGGCACTAACGTATTTTACTGTAGCTTCCCACTGTCACCTTCAAATCCTGAAAAGTTAAATTTAAGCTTTACTGTCATTTTAAAATGCACTAAAACAGAAAAACTCACTCTCTTCCAATTACATTTGAGAAACACATGCCACTTGTACTGTGCTGTTGCATGTAGTCCAGGCAGAACAATTTAGGACACCTGATATGGCTACAGCTGCATTTCCTAAAGTGTGCTGGTAGTCAATCCCCAGAGAGTTTTTTTCAACAAACATGAAAAGAGGGCTTATGAAATATATCTCTGCGACTCATGTTGAGCAATCTCCTTTATAACATCTGATGGCTTTTGTGATAGAAGCATCTGTTCTAGCAAAAACACCACCACAGCTGTGCTGTGCCAGGGTTGAGTTGCTATGTCTATTTAGCTCGCCCGTAATGACATGGTAATATTCACTTTGTCTTTACTGGAAAGACATGCTTCAAGGAGCATATTAGCCACATTGTGCCTACCTGAAAAGATTTCTTACCAGCATTTAAGAATAATTAAATGCTTCTTTTCCTGGCACTTTAAGTGTCTTCCCTTTCCATCAGGCTTTAGTCTGCATGTATTACAGCTTTAAATCAATAAAATAGAAAAATTTAATTCCAAGCTTAACTAAACACAAAAATGTTTCAAAATATGCAGACAATGTGTAAACCAAGAGGAATTTGGTCTTTTTCCCACTTAGGTAACCTGAAGTCTACATTTACGGGCAGCCATTAATAATTCTCACTAACAATTGCCACAGTACAGATCCAAGAGCTGTAAAGAGCTGGAACTAACAATTATTATTGTTTTCAATGATGAAATATTAACACCTCAATTTGCTCAACCAATCGATTAATTGCTTTACCAATTAACAGTCATAAAAGGTTTAAAGCTGCCTATCACAGTTTTTCACACCCCAGGTGATGTTTTCAAATGTATTTTTTGTCTTGCTTTGTTGATCCAACTACCCAAAATCCTACACTATCCACTTCTCACAAACCTTTGTTACTTTGAGGCAGATAATGTTTAGTGCTTCTTCCTGACAAATTATTTTAATGTTTCAATGACTGTCAAAATAGTTTCACTAAACAGTCATTACTTTCGATGAGGTGACACAAAATACTTAACTGACAATTAGTAACTGCCTGAATTAACCATGATTTACAATAATAAGTCCTCATAAAACCTCTATTAACACACACAAACGCAAACAATTAGTGCATATCTTACTTATTATATATATAAATGTGTATCTAAATACTTCGCTAATCATTTACTTAGACTTAGACTGAATGATACTATCAACCATTAATAGCTCCTAAATAACTAATTTTTACTTGATGTAATATTTAATTTAGAAATGGTGAATCCATCATTTATAAAGTCTATGTTTATGAATTAGATAATAATTTGTGTAAATGTAGGAGTAATGCTTTATAAATGGTTAATTAAGCATGTACTTATACCTTACTAATGCATCATACTAATCCTGTATGTGTAGGTATTATAAAGTGTTACCTAAAGTTCTAGGCACCAACATTTCACAGGTTCTTCCTTTGCCCATTTCCACTTCTCTCATCACTTAGACTTTATAAAGAAAGACTGATCTTCAGTCAAATCTCAGCACAAACATGCACAAGCACCATAATGACACTTTAAAGGATACTTCCACTCCACCAGGCTGATGCAGGCCCTGCGTATGGGGTTGTTGAGGTTGAGGCAGAACAGAGCCCTCGGTGGCCTACTGTTGGCATTGCTGCCCTGCTTCTTGCTTTTGGCATACTGCTGCCGCTTCTTCTGTGCCAACGCACCTACCGGGATGGTAGTGGATGCTGGGGCAGGTGGAGCGGGAGGAGCAGGTGGTGCCGTGGGGGCAGGCGCTGGCGCTGGGGCCGGAGCTGGAGCAGGGGCAGGTGTTGAGGTGGGAGGGGCTTCTGGGGCTGTAGGGGCTGGGTCTGGGGCAGGCCCGTTGGCGCTCATGGTGCGGGCGTGGCTCTGTGAGGAGCATCCAGCAGCATGGATCTGCCAGGGTAGACAGGGAGGCTAGAGGAGGGCAGAGTAGTCTGACCAATGAGCTGGCAAGTCACCAGGGTGTCCGACTCTGATGCTGCTGGCATAATTTGCCTCTGAAAAAAAGGTGAGAATAGACTGGGTTTTTTTTGTAATAACACAAAGTGACTGATGTTACTTTTAAGCGAAAGCTGATCACATTGAACCTGCCCTCAAATTACTGCAAAGGCATCCAGTATGAACGGGAAAAGATTTTAAGGTTCTTTACCTTGGCTATAAAACTCGGAATAGCTTTGCTTCATCATATGTTATATTAGACCTAGAGTCCTGCAAGTCTGTTCAACATCTGGTGAAACTGCTTCTAGTTTGGCCCCTAGATGCTTGACAAACTCAATGGATGTCTTTCTGCATGTTCTGAATTATCATTATTACTACTGTAATTAAAAATGATAGTATTATCAACATTACTTGCTTACTTACCATTTTCCCCAATCTTTTTTTCTTATCTTCTCATCTGTATAAATAAAGCTTACTTTGCCATGCCTCAACTGTGCTTTCTTTGTTTACATTCAGTACTGGCAATAAAATATAAACTCTAATTTTTCTGATTAATAATAGTGGTAAATCAGCATCTGCTGTGCACTAGACAAACATACAACACAGTAGGTGCTCTAAATGGACTTGAATGCGATCAGAATTTAGTGACATAGAGAACGAGTGCTAACCACATTGATAAATAGGACACATACAGGCCTATAATTAATGTTTGAAACTATATGAGTTCTTGTAATTTACGTTAGGAATATTTTATTATTAAGAAAGTGATGTTAGGCTAATAAACCAAACACTACTATGAGATATTGAAGCAGAGTACCAGTAAAACTCTACACCAGTTTTTTTAAATTATTATTATTTGTTTCTTCTCAGAATATGCAGTGCTGGTTCCCCGCACCTGATCACCTCTAATAAAACTGGAACAAATATGGCAGGCTTTTTTGGGCTTTGATGTTCCTATCAAAGTCTAGGGAAAGTAAGCAATCCAAAATTGTCTAAAAATGAGCTTATTTCACAAGGAAAAGATAAAAGCGGGTAACATGCAGCTCAAGCCACAACACACAAAAATTAAGCTGTAAAATTCAGAGCTGCCACTCTCAGGCATCACTTGGTCACATCAGCTGTGTAAGTCCTTGAACTGCGAGCAGGCCCGCAGAGGAAGAAACACAAAAGGTCACACTGCAGTGATGCTCCAAGAAGAACTAATCTTCTTATTGCACACACACATACACACACACACAAAAAAAGAAAATGTGAAATGAGTGTTATTGTAATGTATGGCTCTACATCTCGGTGCAACGAGACTGCCAGATTTACATCTCTTTTATACTACGCTTCTGCCTTAACGTAGCCAAGGCTAGTGCACGCTCAAAATGAGAACAATGCGTATTAAATGCCTTTTTGGAATATTAATTTCACTGCTGCAGCGACGTCGTCGACCGTGCACCCGTGATGGAAATGAATACTGACATTTCCATGAGCAATTCATGACAAAATAACCATCATCGAGCGTCCTCGTGTTTCTCCTTGGACACCACCAAGGTAAGACATGGTCAACCCCCCCCCAAAAAAACGATGCGAAATGACAGGCTGACTCCGGGCGCTCATGGTGAAAATTGAGCAGCTCACAGCCGTCAGATGGTCCCCGCTGTCCAGCAGAAACAGATGGCAACGTTATTACAACAAACCTCAATCAGCGGTGCTCTTACACTCAGAGTTAATATAGTGGACAGTCCACATGAGCAGAGCCAGGCTCAGTTTGCTGAAAAGGTATCAGCCTGGTATCAGCCCTGAAGAGCTCCATTCAATTCAATTTAGCAGCAGGCTATTGTTTATGACAAGGCGACAAATCTCCTCCTCTGAATCCACAGAACAGGACAGCATCGAGAGGAAAGTGGCCATTAATAAATGCTGCCCTCTGACAGTTATTTTAAAAAAGCATCATCATCGCCTGTGTGCAGGAAAACGCGGCTATGCTAAGTGGCTAACTTCAGTTTGTGGAGCAGAAACCGCACCATGCTGTGGGCTACCTTTTCTGAAGACTTTATAATTCAGCCGCGGTCCTCTCCGGTGGATAGCCAAGTCCAGAGCTTCGGAGGGCGAAAAACGCAGGTCCTGTCTCAAACGGCGCTCTAAAAAGCATCAGCTCCGGGAGCAGGAGAGACACAGAGAGCCTGTGCATTAATTAGGCTCTTCCATGGTGATTGTGGAGAGCTGGAGACAGGAGAGTGCGCACCAGACAACAGAGCATCCTCGTCTGCTGCCTGCTTATCGTCACGGAGCCAGTGAACAGTGAAACCAGTGTACAACTGAGAGCAAGCTGTCCTCCTCCTCCTGGCCCCGACTCCTGGTTCTGCACAGTTCAAATTGTTGCTATATCAAGTACCCAATGACAGTGGTTCTTTGAAAAAGAAAAAGAAAAGTGACATCTTTCAATTTTCCGTTCGCATACTGCAGCACACAAACTCATCTTTGAACTATGGCAATTAACCGTCAATTACAACCTGTTAACCCCGAAGGCTGCCTTAGGAATGTACCAAATATGGCTGAAATCCAGTTTTTTAAAATAAATAAATAAATAACAGGACACCAGTATTACTCCTGGTGTTCTTCAGGTTCATATTCAATAGGTCACTCAGAAAATTGACTCATTTGAAAACACAACTGATTGGTGCTCCGTAAACTTCCACCCCATGTATACACCAGTTTTCAAAAGAGTTGAGACCCAACTGAAAATTGACTCTAATTTCCACATATTTAATAGTTAATTTAAAACAGCATATTACATGTTGAAACCTAGAAACTGTCCGTTAAAAATGCTCACTGAATTAAAAACCAGTAACAAACGACCACGATGAAATCAGTTCTATAGAAACATCTGGTGCAACATCTCACAGCTAATTAGGTTAATTAGTAACATGATTGGATATAAAATGAGCATCCCGGTGAGAATGAATCTTTCAGAAGTAAAAATAGGGTGGTTCCCCACTCTGTGAAAGACTGCATGGTCAAATATTTCAAATAGTTCAGCAATCTAAGAACAGTGTTTCCTGACTTAAGATTGTAAAGAATTTGGGGATTTCTTGATATCAGAATACAGTATGATAAAAAAATAAGAGAATCCAGAGAAATCTCTATATGCAAGGGGCAAAGCTGGAAACCAACATTGTACAGACAAGATTCTACAGTGGAAAGCACTGCATGGGCTCAGGGACACGTCTAAAACCATTGCCTGAAACACAGTTTATTGTTCCATCTACAAATGCAAGTTTAAACTCTACCATGCAAAGATAAAGACAAATGTAAACAAGATCCATAAATGCCACCACGTTCTCTGGGCAAAAGTTAATTTAACCCCCTGAGACCCAAGCTCTTGTTTGTGATGCATTTTTAATTTCTCCTAGCTATTTGTGATTAGTTCGACCTGATAAGCATATAAACTAATCTTTTTGGAAATAAGAGTACTGGGTCCTCTGGGCTAAAGATGGGAGGGACTGTCCAACTTGTTATGAGCCAGCATTTAAGGAGATACATGGATATATTCGTGTACATGGCAGTGGATAACTTGCATATCCCAAGACTCCATTAATGCTAAATTACTTATGCAAGTTTATGCTGCTGTCTTTTTCAGGGATGGTCTTGCTTTTTTCAAGACAGTGTGGCTCCATACTAAAAGGGTCCAGGAGTTAAATCTGTAGTCAAAACCTGTATTTGGCTCATTAAGACACAAAAAATATGACAAAGGTAGATCTGAACTGTTGAGAAACTAAAATCCTGTATCATTCAAGAATGGCAAAACATTTTGCTTTTAAAACTAAAGCAGCTGATCTCTTTAGTTCCCAAAGCTCACAGTGCGCTTAAAAGAAGAGATAATGCAACACAACATCCCAACTTTTTTGTGAAACATCTCACTGGCACCAGTTTTTGTGAGTAAGGTAGGTTAAAACAGTTCAGCAGTGGGACATAAAGGTGGCAGGTTCTTACTGGCAGAGTGACTGACAGAATTTCAATCTAATCTAAATAAAATCTGTGATCTCTTCATTTCCCAACACCAACAGGTTTGAATTTATCACTTCACAGGTTTAGAAGACCTGTTGCAGTTCACACAGCATGCCCTTATAACAAATGTACTTTAGTTTGCTATACAATACCACATCACAACATACTGCACTACTAACGTGCTGATAATATCTTGCAAAGAATGTATACTGTGGCAACCAGTTTATTATGTAGGGCACCAGTGAAAATCAGTGAATTACATCTACGATAAGGTAATAATTCAAAGTCATGCTCACTATTTGAAGGTTTAAAGATATTTTATGTGTATACAGTCTATACAACATTTTTGCTGTAATTTATTCATAGATCTTCTGCCAAAGTCAGTGAGAATGATTCCTTTCCACCGACAGTATGTTGCATGTGTTCATAATGAGAGAGTAAGTCAACACCACCTAGCCTGATCTAGTTGTAGCGCTTACCTCTCTCCCATTACAGCTGTTTAACAAATACTGGAATGTTCCAGATGTACGTAAACATATAGAACACTTTCCTTTGAACCATACATACTATGTTACAAGGGTATGAGTCGTATTTTGTTTTGTTGCAGATTTTTCTTTTGAGTCTGACTGAGTTCAAATATCTTGATCAGCAACATTTTAGCGAATGCTTTACATAAAATATATCATCAGTGTTAATAGCAATATTCTTACCCCTGTAAAAGAGTGCATTATCAGTCCACTTCATTAACTTCTGTTGTTTTGTAAAAGACATAAACCTCTTATATAGGGGCTGTATCATCCTGTAAAATTATTAAGTAAGGAGTCTATCTGGCATATATAACAGTATCACAAAACACGTGTACTTCTGTTTTGCATACAGCTACATATTAATCCCACCCCTATGAAAAACTAATGACCAACTGATACCCTTGACCCATAGGAGACCCTTTAACATCTCTTGTCTGGATTTTACTTTCAGAGACTGTACATGCTGGTGTCTCCTTTACAGCAGCAAAGAACCAGTAAAGGGTGACTGAAAAGATGACTTTGTAGTGGCATTGCTATATAAAAGTGTAGGTGTCTCATTTCATGCACATTTACTATTCACCAAATTACCTTCTGTAATATCCATAAGCACAGGACAACATGAAAATGGAGTCTGAAATGAATACATTCCCTTGCTGTTATTTACACAAATAGTTCAGTATTGTATTGAGCTGTTATTGTCAGTGTTTTCAAAGTCCTACCTGCTAACAGCTGAGGGAGGCCTCTGCTTCACCTACATGCCCCAGTTGACAACAAAGAGCAGAAAAAAACTCTTCTTCATCCCTACCGGAGTAATCAGCGAGTGAACTGCAGCAGCAGTTGGTGAGAGCGGGAATCCAGCTGGGTGAGGAGGCAGGGACATGGTACCATATCAGCTTACCTGTCTGCTAAGGATAATGGTTTCTTCTAGAATCATCTTGAATTATTCACATATAGATGAGGTGTGTGTGTGTGTGTGTGTGAATGTGTTGGTAATTGTGCAGTTGCATAAAAAATGTCGTGAAGACACATTTTTGTTTAAGAGGCACTTTATTCAATATAAATTGGCTTTCTTCTTAATTTAATTCTATTGTGAACAAGTAAGCAACACAACTAAAGGAAAAATACCCAAGAAAGGACAATGGGAATGATACAGTTGAGTCTGTATATACCGATATACGACTGAAATATAATTAACTGATAACAAATTCCCAACTGATCCTTTGGTGTTTAGGCATATGACATGTTGGGAAAGACAGATACTGCCATTTTTTTTTGTTAGATGATAACACTGATACCCTTTCTTATCTGCACATTAAAAAGTTGGAAACAACAGCTTATTTTAGCATAAAAACCAGAAACTGTGGGAAACTGCCTGGATAGCAGCCAATCAGTATTTGTAAAGCTGGCTAATCAACATTATATCATGTTTATTTACTACATACATGTATCATTATGAAGTATAGTGACAACAAGCCTTCAAGAAATCATTGCACCCAGCCCAGAAATAGCAAACTGTAAACAACTTGCCATGTTTACAGTTTGCTTTTTGTACAGATTAAATGAGATTGTGTCTAAGGTATTAATTTGTGAGCTTTGCGGGGGCTGCAAAGCATTTTCCTCGTCTGGCAGTATCCAGACTAACTGCTCCCAGTCTTTTAACCTAATAAAAATAACAAATATTTAACTAATCAGTGGTTTTCAGTGCATGTTAACAGCCAGTGACGGGGGTGTTTGCTTTACTTGCACCTGATAATTTAGTACTAACCCAGCGCTACCCTTATAAAACATACTTCTTCTTTTACTCTTTTCTTCTCTTTTCTTGAACCTGGTTCCACTGTACTGATGAAACAATGTGGGCTTCATAGATAATTGGCAAACATTCTGGGGAAAACCTGGTCTTATTAGGAGAGACGGCATCCATCCCACATTGGATGCCTGGAGCCTGGTTCTGCCGGAGGTTTCTTCCTGTTAAAAGGGAGCTTTTCCTTCCCACTGTTGCCAAGTGCTTGCTCATAGGGGGTCGTCTGACTGTTGGGGTTTTCTGTCTATATTGTAGGGTCTTTACCCTAAAAAATAAAGCTCCTTGAGGCAACTGTTGTTGTGATTTGGTGCTATATAAATAAAATGGAATTGAATTGAAAATCCCTACAAAGACTGCCATATGGTAGTGATGATGGTGGAAATAATAGTTAAATGTTGCAGGGTTCACTCACCTGGAATAGCTGCCGTGCACATAACTGTGTGTCTGTGTTTTTAGTGAGATTGTGTTCAGATTCTTCTTCTTTCGTCTCCTTCAAACCTAGTCAGTCACAATCACTGAAAATGGAGTAAAAATACAGACAGAGGGTGCAATGGCCCCCAGGGACCACAGTTGCTATTTGGCTCAGTCTGCGTGCTGTACAACTTTTAATAAATGCTAAGAAAAACAGAGAAATAAAATTATGCAGGTCTCATGTTCTTATCGCTGCTGTAGTCCGTTTGTAAATATAGTGTATGGGCAATCTCCGAAGGTATTTTTACACTTGCAATTCACAGTGTAAAGGCTGTTATTTTTCTATTGCTCTGTAAATGCACTAAGCTTTGATTCTTTGTCTTTTATTTCTCATCCACCATCTCCCTCTCCCATTCTCTTCCTCACTTTCTGCTACTTTTCTAAAATTAGCTTTTAAATTACTTTGGGATATACCCTAGTGAGGGCTTCACTAGTGCTCGTAAGATGCAAAACTGTTATTTTCTTTCTATTACAATTTAATCCCAGCCTTATCCAGTAATTCAGCTTTTAAAAAAAAAAAAAAAAGATTTGGGAATTTTAAAAGTATTCTAAATTTGACCATATATGTTTAAAACCTGGCAATTGCTGCAGCACATTCATGTGCCCTGATGCAACAATCAGTGCTTTTGCATGTTTATGAGAGCTGTGTGTACATTGGTGTGTGAGAGAGGGAGTGTGTTGGTGGAGCTGCTTGAAGGAGAGCAGTAGTGATGGAGCCTGAAAGCCCTGCAGCGCAGCTGTTCTCCCAGTGCATCGTCAAATTCACTGCTGAGCCCACAACACACGCTCAGCCTTAACCCCTGCTCACACACTCTCCTCTATGAATCTTCCTCTCTCTTTGTTGTTGTTCTTCATCCACTTCCTCTGCTTATCTAAAGCTCCTCATCTGAATCTTTATATTTCTCATCTTTAAATCATTCACTCAATCTTATTTTCTTTAATCATCTCAGTCAATGATACCACCTCTGTGCCATAGCCATGTCTTGACATCGCTCTAATTTGCACCTCTGTTTTTATTTTTTTACTTTTTTTTTTTAACGTGTATCCTCTCAACCCAACCCAGACCTGCACTCACAGGATGATCACCAAATCCTGCTGTGAGCATCTGTATGACTCAGTGCGCTGTTGATAACTCAATCACAAGTGCTATGCTTTTGTCTCGTGCGCTGTCAATGGGTGGGGACTTTGAGTGACAGACAGCACTCAGACAGAAGGGCAAGCACCATGTCATCATGGTGACTGCAGAGCGATTTAAGGAAATGGAGTGATAAGAGCAGAGTGGAAAAGGCTCAAGCCTGAAGGAGCGACTGGTATTAAAGCAATGCACCAACATTCATGTGCGTGCAAGAGACTCTATACATATGAATGTGAGAATATTCCTGAGTTCATTTTTGTGTGCAAGTGTACTCATGTGCACATGTCAGCATGCCTGAGTACATATGCACATTATGTATGTAGGCCTGTGTGTGTGTGTGTGTGTGTGTGTGTCTGTGTGTGTGTGAATCTATGCTACATCTAAAATACCATTAATCATTCAAGGCCAACAATGTTGAGAACATTTTTCGTTTACCTGAGCTCCGTTTCGCGTTCATGAAACCACACACACGTGTGTTATTTAAAGGCATTGTTTCAAAAGTGGTGGCTTTGCTCCTCTTTTTCTGCCAGAGAGATTAAAAATAGAAACATTTATGATCTCTGAATGTACTTTCCCTCCAGGAAGTGTGCAGTTGTGGGTGTCAGACATTGGCTGAACATCACCACGTGGTGTTGTCTTCCCAGGCCACCATTGGCTGGCACCTGTGGGGCCCTGTGAAGCAAAGCTTTTCTGACAGGGCCCGGGAGCCCAGAGGAGTTGCTGGAAACTGGGAGAAGGACAACGTCGGTGGAACCAGGATAGCAATAGGAAGCTCAACTGATGGCCTGGCTGTGAATGCACAGGTGCTTGGAAGCGACTTCCCAGCTACAGAAAAGGGCAGGAATCCACAGGGATTATCACATGGCTGTGAAGATTCAGAGGAAAATGAAAGAGGGATGGGGGGGGTAATTTACAGCAGTTATACTCTGCCAGCATGTGTCATGATCATACAAGCTCAGCTGACACTTAAATTTGTTAGCATCCTGTCACTGTTACTAAATACTTCACTCTACATGAGGTGATGGTTTAAAATATTTTTCTTACTGCCATTTGACCTCAAAAAATCTATATTCAGTATTTACTGATTTTCTTCATTTCGCAGTTAATTAATCTTTGAATAAATACATCATAGTTCAAATGTTTTTTTCCCCTCAGTTACTGGCTACTATACTACTAAAACAACAATAGTACATAATGGCTGCAGTCATGCAGCATTTATGGGGAGACAGTGTCCTCTGGTGTTCAATGATTGGAATACTCTTGGCTGTGACGAAAAGACGATCAAAATGGAGTAGTGGAAAATAATGACTGTTCCTGCAATATTTGCCACATAATGTCTTGCTGAGCCCTACATATGTGTCGACATTTTTGACCTTTCATGTCAAGTATCAGTATTGTTTTATCTAAGTTCCAATTTTAAAAAAGGCTGATAAAAAATGTTGTGTTCACTAGAAAGCTTCTTTCTGATAACTTACAGCATACTGTGCACAAGAAAACATTCAAAATTAATGATGGATTTTCTCTCCATATTACTAACCTTTTTTGTGATACTACATGATGCGATCTAGCTGTAGACTTTAGATGTAGAACTGATGGTTAAAAAGATCACATTAAGCAAAATGTCCCAGACAGAAGAGTGCACCTAGCATTGATTTGTCTCATATTTCAAAGATGCTGTCAGTTCACGTCACATACAGCAAGTAACCAGTGGAAACAGATCAATGTAATATCAAAGATTTCCTCTAGATGGCAGGCCAAGCCTCTCCATAATTACAATTCTGTCAGCTGAATGCAGTGCTGTTCACCGACTGTTAAACATCAATATATGACCAAAGACTTTAAAATATTTGATGATTTATGAAATAATTTTAATGTTACATGTTAATGTTGATAATTTTGATAATGTTGAATGCAACTCCTTTTCACAATTCCCATTCCAATTTTTGGTTAGGCATTTATATTTCATTTAATATACTGTAACTCATACGAAATGAAAATATACACCCACCAACCACTTTGTGAGGTACACTGCTCGTTAACACAAATACCTAATCAGCCGATCACATGGCAGCAACTCAATGCATTTGGCATGTAGATAAGATCAAGACAACCTGTTGAAGTTCAGAATGGGGAAGAAAGGTGATTTAAGTGACTTTGAACGTGGCATGGTTGTTGGTGCCAGACAGGCTGGTCTGAGTATTTTAGAAATCTACTGGGATTTTCCCTCACAACCGTTTCTAGGGTTTACAGAGAATGGTCCGAAAAAGAGAAAATATCCAATGAGCAAGCTGAAAGGAAGGTAACAATAATTCAAATAACCACTTGTTACAAACAAGGTTGCACACCTTGGAGCAGATGGGCTACAGCAACAGAAGACCACACTCCTGTCAGCTAAGAACAGGAAACTGAGGCTGCAACTGGCACGTGGTCACCAAAACTGGACAACAGAAGATTGGTAAAACGTTGCCTGGTCTGATGAGTCTTGATTTCCACTGAAACATTTGGATGGCAGGGTCAGAATTTGGCATAAAAATCATGAAAGCATGGATCCATCCTGGCTTGTATCAACAGTTCAGGCTGCTGGTAGTGGTGTAATGGTGTGGGGGATATTTTCTTGGCACATGTTGGGCCCCTTAGTACCAACTGAGCATCATTTAAATGCCACAGCCTACCTGAGTATTGTTGCTGACAGGTGAGTGTATATTATATATTGTTGTGTGACTGAAAAGGGAATGCAAACTGGACTTTACTCAACAAAGGGAATTAAAAGCGCACACAGATTTCCAAGATTAACAAAATGGGAGTTTTTTTTTCCTAAACTACAAATTTAATAAAAACAAACAAGAAAGTTACAGAATAATTAAATTCAATTCAGTTTTATTTATATAGCGCCAAATCACAACAATAGTCACCTCAAGGCACTTTATATTTTAGGGTAAAGACCCTACAATATTACATTATATTACATTATTATAACAAAGGGAATT
>VUQI01022441.1:3181-25040 GCA_015106735.1 Paratilapia polleni
CAAGTGCTTGCTCATAGGGGGTTGTGTGACTGTTGGGGTTTTCTGTTATATTTTAGGGTAAAGACCCTACAATATTAGACAGAAAACCCCAACAATCAGACGACCCCCTATGAGCAGTTGCAGTTCATTTTCTGAGCACTGATTTCATTGTGGTTGTTCCATACAGTAACTACTACATTAACTACTACAGTATGTGAGTTTGATAGGAACCTGTGTGTAAAATGGGAGATGTGAAAGTTTATCTAGGGGAAAATTTGAAGATTCCACCACCTCAACTCCTATGCTCTGTTTTTTTCCCTTATTGTTACAATGCAGTTATCTGCATAGTTCAAATGTATAAATTGAAGTAAGTGTGCCTGATCATGGCCACTTTTTGCATATTGAGGGTTGGCCTACACTATACTTTCATTGATCTAGTTCAGGAATTTGTATCCTCACCCACTGCAATCTATGCCTGTTTAGTACGGTTTAAACAAAATGGGGAAACATTCCTTTTACAGCTAAAGACAACTGCCCTGACACTTAGTTCCTCCAACACAGTGAGGTGATCAAGGTGTTTGATTCCTAAATAGTACAATGCAAACAATGAAAGATGTTTGAATTGAAAATAGCTGGCCAGATCCTTTTTTTAAATTTTACATCCCCACCTTAATGCTTACATTTTATTAGAACTGATATAAGGCAGTGGGATGTAGTTCACTGTGTTTTATTCGGAGGTCAAAGTAGGTCCTGACCTTTCAACCAAAGAAGCTGAACTTTATCACTTCTTGAGGTAAGCTAATTTCCTGTACAGTCTTTGCATCGCCATATTTGATCTTAAAAAAGGTGAATGTTGCAACAACACACAATGGTTTGCTTTTATGGACAATTAGGACCTTCACATTATGGATTCAGATTTCTGGGTGGTGTAAGGTGACTGGTATTGGTTTAGAGTACAGAGAGAGATGGCACACTTGAAGGTCACCCTAAAGCATTTCAGTTTCACTGGGCAAAAAAGTATGTTGTCAGTTAGACTGATCAAGGGGACTTTACCCATCTCTCTCAATTTTTTGAAACTGTCACTCCCTCTTCCCTACTTTCCTGTTCCTCTGTCCTTTTTTATACCCATCTCTCTTTTGACATTTGTCAGGGGAAAGTGTGTGAGAGTCCTCTGCTATATCTGTTTAGATCTAATGATGTGATGCTGTGATACACTGAAATCACCAGTCGGCAGAAGAATGTAGAGATGTAGTTATGTTTGGATGCTGTGACTTCAGATCACATCAATGGGCCTGAAAGTTAACCTAACCTACGTTAACTTTTTTTTCTCTACCTGTTTGTGAAACAGTGGATTGTTCTTTCTGTTTGTCCACTAATGACTTAGTTGGTTAGTCTTTGGAGTCTCTTTGTTTGATCTTGGTTTCTCATCTTCCTATTCCTGGCTTCTGTGCACATCAAAGCTTCAAGCTAGAGTCCTTGCTGCCCTCAAAGACAGCACGTCAGGATGTATTCATTCACTGTTCTGCTCTTCATGTACTCTGCATTTGAGCTTTAGTTTGACCCGAGATGGATAGATGTGTATAGGGGTTTTGTCTCCCTCAGGTTACATGCTCTCGAAGTTTTGAGCATCTTGTTACACTATCACTCTGCAACAACTCTGCAACTACAACTCTGATTTATGGGTTATGACAACACTGAGACACTTCCACCATATGACTGTATCACCATCTGATTATCCAGCAGCCTCCCTCACTCTCTAATTATGCAGCCTAGTCTGAAAGAGACTGTAGAAAAACACATTTGAGAGTTTGTGGTAAAAATATGATGTGTGACAAGTGCCGGGAAATAAACCTTCAGAGGAGACCTGAGAGCCATTATGGGAACTAATCTTTGTTTATATTCCCATGGAGTGCACCATACTGCTGCATATTTGAATTGTTAAACAATGGTATTCATTTTGAATGTCACTCTCATTACCCTGCTGTACATATAATAGTTTTTCACAATGAATACACTGAATACAATGAACAATATCCCAGAGGCTGTTTTTTTTTTCTTATTTTAGCACACTGTTTCTGTCATGCCCAAACAACCTGCTTGTTCTGAATATTAAACATTAAGTCTGACCATTAAGAGAAAATGTGTTTGCTAAATTTTCCTCTGCTGATGGCAAACTATGGCAGTACGAAAAGATTTTAACATTAGCAAAAGTATGAATAATGCTTGCTACTCAGCTTGTGTGAGAGCAAGTCAGCAAGAGGGGAGATGTTTTTTTATGCTTTGTGTACAGTTGAGGATGAATCACACGCATTTCTTAATGGATACTGGTTGTTTTTGAGGTTCTTATGTCTCTCTGCAGAAAGATGCTGAGTAGTATGACAACATGAAAGCTTTGTTATCCATTCGTCTCCAGCTGACTTGGATGAAAAGTTTATTTGAATTATTTGAAAGGTTACTTTATTTGAATTATCAGAACCTGAAATCCCATTTCTGCTTCTTAGAAGCTAATCTGTAGAACAGAGTAATTTAAATCTGAGTGTGACAATGTGTACTAATGGTGAGGTGATGTCCGTAAAACTTATTTATGACCATCGACTAACAATTAGAAGCACTTTGTAAGCTGATCAAATTCTGCCATTTTAAAGCACTTCTGTAAATAAAACTTCACCATAATGAACACTAAAGGCCAGATTTACTGAACGGGGCAAAATAGCGTGTGAGCGCAATCCCCAAATAGCGCTGATAGGTGTGGTTAATTTTACGGGTGATTTACAAAAGTTGCGCTGTTTTCTAAACACAGGCACAGTTCATTTCAATATGACATGCCCAATCTGCCAAGAGCCACACAATTTAGCACAAAAAATAAGAGGCTTTTTTTCAGCATTAAACATCGGCGCAATTAGCAGTAAATTGCGTGTTGCAAGCATTAGAAAATCAGTTTGTGTGATTGATTTAAATATTCTCCTCCCTATGTATTGTGCCTTGAGAAAGGAACTCCCAGAAATGCATATACAAGACAGTCAGTCCCCAACCGGTCACGGCAGATGGCTGCCCCTCCCTAAGCCTGGTTTTGCCGGAGGTTTCTTCCTTTTAAAAGGGAGTTTTTCCTTCCCACTGTTGCCAAGTGCTTGCCCACAGGGGGTCGTCTGACTGTTGGGGGTTTCTGTCTAATATTGTAGGGTCTTAACCCTAAAATATAAAGCACCTTGAGGCAACTATTGTTGTGATTTGGTGTTATATAAATAAATTGAATTGAATTGAACTGAACTGAAAAATCTCTGAGTTCCCACCTCTTACACTCAATCTTGTCACTGCGCTCTCTTTGTAAATACGGACAGTACTTTTTTTACACCAAAACTCAGCTTCTATAGGTGATTTTGAAAGAACAAACAGGCTTTTCATTTTTTCATGCTTTCTGCGGGTACCAGCTTAGTTGTCTTGCAACTGCTAAAATTTTCTTGGGCTCATGCTAGTGTGTTCTACATCATATGTAGATAAAATGTTAACCATTAGGTTACCATCTGTGGCAGATTTTTATGTTGTTGTACAATTAGGTCTAGAAGATTTTAATATTTAATATTTTTAACATTAATTTTGACTCTTTACACAACCACAGTGGATTTTAACAATCAAACAATCAAGATGTGGTTGAAGCGTAGACTTTCAGCTGTAATTCAAGGGGTTAAACAAAAATATTGCATTCATTGTTATTATTGGTATTACAGCCATTTTTATAAATAGTCCTGCATTTCAGAGGCCCAAAAGTAATTGGAGAAATTAACATAATATGAAATATAATTGTTTTTAATACTTGGATGAAAATCCCTTGCAAATCCTTGAAAAAATTCCAGTTGCCAAAGAAATTTGGCACATTTATGTATTAAATGTGGTATTCATGTAGAGAGTGAGGTCCTTTAAAAGACATTAGTCACCATTAAATCACCAGCTGTTCATGCCACAAACACACACTGCACCTAACATAGGATGTTCAAATGAAGTTGAAGATTTCACTGTATGGTGTAACTGTAACATTTGTGCAGGAATTACAGGCCATGCATGCTATATGAACCTAGAAAAAGAGGGCTTGTTATTATCTACAAATCTACATAAAGAGAAGAATACGGTGTAAAATTAGCTGAGAAATCTTCATATAATGGTTTCTTTTTGCAATATAATGATTATAAATCAATCCCTATAATAATATAATATATCAAATGTTGAAACTGCTTTTATATTTCTTCTTTTTCCTATCTATCTATCTATCTATCTATTGATCTGTCTGTCTGTCTGTCTGCCTTTCTATCTATTCATTCAAAGTGGATGCTCTAGTTTAAAAAAAAAAGTTTACCACTGCATGCCTCAACAGTTCTTTTAACAATACTCTGAGACCAGGTGCTATAGTTGTGTCAGAGAGATGTTTTCCCATTCGTGTTTTATGTATGATCAACTATTCAACAGTTCCTTTGTCATAGTATTTGGTTCATAATGCGGTGAATGTCTTTAGTGTAGGCAGGTTAGTTTTGCTAGCTGTAATATGTGTAGTGTGTGGTTTGGCATTGTATAGCAGAAATAAGTAAGGACTTCCCTGATACTCTCAAAGGACACCTGGAAAGTATCATAGATGGTCATGTCTTACAAAAGCCACTCAGGCTGAAACTCTGGAGCAGACTGGACTTTTGAGACACTTGCATGTAGTTAATGAGAGCCGCTGACTATAAATCCACACAGGTGTTTTCTTGATGTGTTCCTTATGGGTATGTGTTTAAAAGTAGATGGGTGGTTGTGTGAGAGTGGGAACTGCCATGGTTGACTAACAGAGATTTGCTCCTGGTCTTCTCTCAGCCCCAGAGAATCCAATTCATCTTATGCACTCTGTCTGTTCTCTCTCCTCTCTAACATTTGAGCTTTCTCCTCACGGAGTCTCATCCTCTTTTTCTTTTTCACATTAAGTTCAACATAAAACTGCAGTTTCAATTAAAAAAAAATATATATAAATAAATAAATAAAATAAAATAAATAAAATAATAATAATAACCTTGGAAATGTCTTTTCATAAAAGTGTTGCCTAGTTAGCTCCATGTCTAGCTGTATTAAAATCTTTGTTAAATTGACATACGACTAGTCACGTACTAGTCCATCAAAAATTAAAGATGGTTATTTTTTCCTTCCCTGTGCAGCATCATCTCAAGTGAGTTGCTTGGATCACAGAGAGTGTATTTGTGCTTGTGATACTCTGAGTCAGCTATATAATCTTTATCATCTCATTACACTCTTCTTTTGGGTTCAGTCCTTTACTGAAGGAATACCTGTGCTGTTTTGATTGATAGTGAAAGGAGAAAACTTGTAAGAAGATGAACTTATACGAACATCATCAACAACCAAAGCACAAGAGCATGAAAACATTAAAAAGCGTGCTGGGGTGGGAATACCAGTCATGATATACTTACTGAGCAAGCATATTTTGGATGAGTGGGTGTAGAGCAGAATCACCACTGGTTTATCTGACCTTTTTTAATTTTGCATTGTCTGTTAACGGGTTGGGTTTGTAGAAGTAAGACGAGATTGCCTGAAATGGAGGTGGAGGGGAGAGCGTGCTGCTGGGATCGAGGATCTTGACAAAACCACCCAACTTGTGTGCATAAGCACAATGCATGGAAGTAGTTGTCTATTACAGTGGGACAGTGTGTGAAGGTTACTGTGTATCTCTTATGGTATATTATATGAGTGATGTGTAGGACCTTGTATTGAATTTGTTGAATTTCTGAATTGCATAACATGTAGGATGTTTTGTTGCATACAGTTTGCTGAATGATTTCTGCTTGATATACATTCAAGTCTGAGGTGCTTTTATTTATTGGTGAAGTTTTAGTTGTGAGGACTGAAGCTGTGGAAGTTATGGATCTTTTTCATGGTCTCCTTCTATTGTGTGTACTAGTAATGGCTTTGTTTGGGAACGTCAAAGGTCAAGAGAGAGCTGCCACTAAAAATATTTCCATCGGCAGGAAGTTACTGGGTTCCCCATTGATCTGAAACATGGGCTTATACTAAATAGGAATGAGAGTAAAATGAGATGGTTGGAGGTATAGTTTGTCTACAGTCTGTAAACTATTTGTTTTTAAATGGGATTGTTCCTCATACTTCTTTATGTCTTTTCTTTACAAAAACCTTTTTGTTTGTATTTACTGGAGTTTGGTGATAATGAGTCTTGGTCTGCTGATGTGAAAGACTTGTTGGAAGGTGGTGTTATATATGGTGTTTTGTGTTATTTTCAGAGGTGACTTCATGAATATTTATGTGACATTTTATTAATTTTCTTTCACAGCATAGTTTTATTGTACATTACATAAATACTGAGCCTCTGAAGTGGGAGTAGGATTTTATGTAGTGGCTCCACTCTGAACTAAATGGCGAGTGCCTATGAAAATGATACGTATGACTGGACTTCTCTAGAAATGAAATTAGCAAATTGCTTGGCAGTGAAGTAGATCGTTATGAACATTGGACATTCTGGGTAATAACTGTTACCATTCATATTGGTTTACACTGCCAAATATGAGGTTGACATAAATTGTTCAAATTGCACCAGTTAGAAATCTCTCTGAAGTCTGAAGTCAGATGTAATGGTGTAACTACTACTAAAACAAAGCTAAATTGTGGTCTTTTTTGATCAGGTGATGTGAGGGGTCCCTGCTTACAAGTGACCTGTCATCGCTTTATGTGAGGTCCAGGTGCTGAAATGCAGGACTGTGGGATCTTGACTAATAATGAGAATACCTATGAGCCAGTCAGAGGTCCTTTGATTTTCCATTTTCTCAGATGGCACATATTTAAAATCACCATAGTGTCATCTCAATATTAGCTTTTCAACATAAAAAAACAGAGTTATCGTCAGGCTCGGCAAGGTTTAAAAACGCAAATTGCAGTGTGGCATTAGTAAAGAGTGTCTGAAATGGCAATTTCTTTTTAGATAAGAAAAAAAAAACTGTTACAGACAAAAACTATATGTTTTTTCATCCCTTATCCTTCATAGACTGGCCAGGATTATGATGTTTGATAATGATAAAACTATGGTTCAGTGGGCCATGAGAAAGTATAATGTAGTGAGAAAATGGAAAAGAAAGTTGCTTTTCTCCAAAGTACCCCCGCAAGCTATTCTTCCCACTCCTCATAATGTTGGATACTCTTAATCTGGGACAAGGATGGATGCTGTAATGAATATCATGCTAGAGAAACAGATGCTAGTAAGTGTGTAAATCCCATATTCACTAAATGGACACTTCTCAATGATAAATGACCACAATTTAATGTAAGGTGGAATTATTTGGAGATGTGCATGCATAGAAGTGATTGTAGAATGTGAACTGATACAAAACTGTAAAAAAATTATTTTCCTTTTTCTGGTTGATGACCAGAGGGTTTCATTGGCTAGAAGAAAATTATAAAGAAGTCTCACTGAGAGGGGAAAAGTGTGTCTGACATCTCAAGGCAATAAACTGTTTCAATCCTTACAGATTCTAACAAGCTTAGTATTAGAAATGAAAAACTTGTGTCATTATGGGGTTTGGCATTTTCTGAGAGCTTCATTCATCACCACTGAGCTAAGACTGTTTACTTTGATTTCCTTCTAATATATATGGGCTGATTGTTAGTCTTAAAATAGGCAAACAATATGTCTGATGTGATGTGAAGAATGAGCAAAAATGGATTACCATTGATTACATAATAATTTACCTGGACTGCTGCATCTATTAATCTTTTCCATTTGGGCTTTGAAATTGGTCTGAGATCAGTCCATTAGTGTAGTGGCTCGCCATTAGTCAGCTTTTATAGTTAATAGCAGAGTCAAAGTGAAAGCTCCTC
The DNA here is from genome assembly GCA_015106735.1 of Paratilapia polleni. NCBI lineage: Eukaryota > Metazoa > Chordata > Actinopteri > Cichliformes > Cichlidae > Paratilapia > Paratilapia polleni. Next base: position 11,021 of record VUQI01022441.1, read on the forward strand.
CAGGTATTCGCACTCAGTTGAGCATAGCATTAGATAATGGTGCCCTTCTGTCTATCCCACTGACAAATCTCATATGGACTGCACTATTTAAACTCCTTAAGCCTGCATACAGCTGCAGCTTCTGCAAACCGCTTTGCAAACCCACCTTGCCGGTTCCATGGTATTTGTGCTATTTCTGACTTGATCACTGTCATTATTGTTCATTGTCATTAATGCCTGCTGTAGGGTTGTCAAAAAAATTGATATTGAGATACCAATCGTTACTGAAAATTGATTGATTAATTGATTGATTATATACTCATTTGCAACAGTATTGATACAACCAGTGCCATCTTCACCTGCTCCAGTTGACACACAACTTCACATGGCACCGCTGCAGACAGGAAGGTACACAGCACCTCCCCTCACTAGCAGCTGAAGTAGACTTAGCAGTTGTTTTGAGCTTCTGGTCCCCCAGGTGCTGACAGTCAGGTGCCCGATTGGCACCTAATTAGCAGTGCCTGTGAGCATGGACCATGCTACAGTTGGTGTCTGCTCCAATTATGCCACATTTGACTGATCTGGATAGGGCCTGTGCCATGGGGCAACTTCAAGCTGGTGACCAGTATGACGAGGAGGTGCCAGGCTGTTGTGGCTGTGTATGGTTCTTCCACATGCTACTGAGGCCCCTGTTGGTTAAACGAATAAATTGTTGAATGGCCAATATGTCTTGTTTCTTCAGACTTCAAACATCCAATCCAATAAACAACACCAAACAAGAGTCCGTAGCAGAATAAGCTTTTTGGCATTGGCAGAGAAGATTTGGCAAGTTCTTCATGGGCACAACCCACATACTCAACTGTGCTGCTCAACACACAAACGCATTTTCCTTACAAATGTGGCACCATTTAAAGGGAAATAAACAGGCTTTCCAATGGTATAAGATTTATTGCCAAGAAGTATTGTTACGACAAAGGAATAATTGACCAAACACAAATTATATAACACATTATATTAACACAATATATAGCACTGGCTGAAGTTTGCAAAAGACTATAAGGATTGGACCATAGTGGACTGGAGTAATGTCATCTTCTCTGAAGAGTCTAATTTCCAGCTTTGTCCAACAGCTGGTCGTCTAATGGTTAGACGGAGACCTGGAGAGGCCTACAAGCCACAATGTCTCATACCCACTGTGAAATTTGGTGGAGGATCGGTGATGATCTGGGGATGCTTCAGTAAGGCTGGAGTCAGGCAGTTTCATCTTTGCAAAGGACGCATTAATCAAGCCACCTACAAGGTTATCCTGGAAAAAAACTTGCTGCCTTCTGTTCTGACAATGTTCCCCAACTCTGAGGATTGGATTTTCCAGCAGGACAATGCTCCATGCTACACAGCTAGGTCGATCAAGGTGTGGATGAAGGACCACCAGATTAAGACCTTGTCATGTCAATCTGGAGATTGGGCTTTGTGTCCTTTGCAAAGACGAAACTGCCCGACTCCAATATGTATATGTACACAGTTATATTACTGTATTTTTTGCACTTCATCAGACAACTTAAAATTAGTTTTGTCATTGATGTTGTTCTTTGTATTATTCTTTGTATTGTTCGGTCTTAAGAAAAACAAATTTTTTTGATCATTTTTTTCCTTGTGGTATTGAAAATGGTATCAAGTATCAGTATCTAGTTTGAATTTTTAGTATTTTGACAACCCTAGCCTGCTCTGTTATGTAACATGGTCTTGCGCCTGCTTTATGCTTTCCGTGTATGCGTGGAGATGGGTACGGAGGTCACGAAACAAAGCCATACTGGAATAACAACCCTATTTTGACTAATGTGTCCTGTCGAAACAAAGAAAAATAGAGAGGAGGAATGAAGGATGATTATCAGTCTGGTATACAGTATGTCTTTGGTTAAACTGGACTCCAACTTAACTTGTTCTATTTAAATTGGTGTGTGTTCAACACACATTTAAACCAGACTGTTTGGGAAAATAATTAATCTGTGACCTTGATCAATGTAAAGTGCTTAATAAATTTATTACACCACCTGTCATAAAAATGAGAAAGACCATCCAGCATCACGAAGTGCTTTAATGCAGACTCTTTCCTTTTCAGTGAGTCCTCAGTGTTTTACCATTTTGAACAGGAGAGGAATTTCAAACTAAATACCCAAAGTTGAGCCAGCACACTGGACTTCTCTGAGAAGCCAGAAATCAATCAAGCGTAACATTCAACCACTAAAACTCATTTTTCTGTTCAGGAATGCAAGTAAATAATTGTAATTTGGCATCTTAATCAAAAAATAATAATGTGCTTTACTATTTTTTTCAGTTTTTTTGTGAAACAATAAATTCAAAAATTCATGGATAACAGCAGTAATTATATTTTAGCATTAAAAATATCATTTTGAATAAAGAGCTTGTGCCTACTGGTGGATTAACCATTACAGAAACATAAAAAAATGATTTTGGTAATTAACAGCACTGTTAATTTAGGGCAACTGTGGCATAAACCTTACACTGGGTGGTGGTCTAATAAATTTGTTATGCACTGTATTTTGTACAAAGAAAGTCTGCAGAACAGGTCAGCATTTTTGACAAACAAATGGTTGCATCAAGCTGCCATTTTTGAATATACAGTTTCACAGATGGAATAAATTGCAGAGCCTGCAGCACCACAGAAAAAAGAAAATACCAAGGACTGGATCAACTACAAAGAAAAAGAAAGAAATACAAATGTGAATGAATTGCAAAATCCAGCAGAAACTAAAGATAAGTCTGACAGACAGACTTATTAACAAGTCATATGGAACTGCATCACACACCACACAGACCATCTCCTCTTGTGGTGTGAAGGAGAAGGTGGCAGAAGAGTGTAAACAGTAGTTTCTTTCTCTCACCGTTTGTCAGCTATGACCATTTTTCAAAGCTTTTCATTTTCATCCTGTCCAGTCATTTTATTGATAAGATTTGTATTTTCAGTCACTGTCCGTAAAATAAATTGAGAAATACAATTTAATTGTGATGATTTTTAATTCCATATGATAAGTTAATGCAAAATTTTCAGTTTTCTCTTTTGTTCTTATCAGAGATCTGCTGTGAACAATGAACCTCTCTATTTAATTCCTGAAATCTCCTGTTTTTAGTCATATAGTCTTACATAAATATAATGCATACATTTTTTTAAAACAGGGATTTCAGAAGGGGAGGAATCTCTTCAGCAATTAATTAGTAATTAGTTTCAGAATTTTTTTTTTTGTTTGTTTTTTTTAAGTTATATTAATACTGTACTTTCATCCTTTTACTAATTCATTATATTAAAGAGTGAATTTTTCAGTGGTGACTTTTATATGCATATAAATTTCGTCCTTGTGATTGATTGCTAATGTGTTTCTTTCTCTCTGTTTTCCTCACCTGCTCTACGCTGAATCTTCAATTGTGGGTCCTGAAATGCAGGTAAAGCACAACAAGTTCAAATGTTGTGTGTACAAAGGTGTGTGTGTGTGTCTGTGTGTGTATGTGTGTGTGTGTGTGTGTGTGCTCGTGTGCCTGCACTGGTTGTCAAACAATTTGCTCATGGCAGAATTTTCATTTTTCCCCTCTGCGTTACTTGGTACCATTTTGAAGGGTGGACAGTGAATCATTGCAGTCCTGCTTTCAGCATTGGATTGGATTAACTTTGACCAGTTGCTGCTTCTTTGTTGTGTTTCACAGTTAGTTAGTTTGTGTTGGTGTGATGAATTACATTTATTAATTTCAGCTGCTTTGGTGAGAGAACAGCTTAAAGCAGAAACCCAAAGATCATAACAATGACTGCACAGCAGGCTTCATTTTCACCATACTAAAAATGTCTGTGTGTAGGGTCCTGTGTTTCCTGCCCTAGGTGTAGTGCATAGTCAAAAGATATTCAGGAAGCAGCACACGAGCAGCTTGTCAGTATTCATGAGAAGAGGTCAGATTTTGCTCTGCTGTGACTTTTTAAATGTTGGTCAAGCAGTGTATTTAATTCTGCACAACAGCGTAGCTAATGCATAATAAACAGTGTGTAGTGGGAGAATCAGTCTAATAGAAAAAGACTGATGAAGTCTTTGTCATGCTCATATTGTGGCTCAGCCTTAGTCAGCTTCACAATGAAATGCTTCTCTGAGCAAAATGTGGGGATGGATGTGTTTGTGTGGATGCTGAATATACTTCTATAATGCTCACATTTAGATCAACATTGCAGAGTAGATTTACCTGAACTGGATTGCTTTACCTTAAGAAATCTTCAGAGATCAGAGATGAAAAATCAGAATTGTGACAAAAACAGCTTGAAACTAGACTTGATAGCAGTTTCTTACACACTGTTTCTGCATTGTGTCACATTCCACACACACCTGAAGATTTCATCAACTGCAGCCAGTGTCAAATATATTTTATTACATGTAATAAAATATATCTGACAATGGCTCATGCATGATTGTAATAACAGTAACTTAGTATTTCAAGTACTTCAATATTCTCCAACAACACTCATTGAAATATTCTTCTTTTTGAAGTATTCTTCCAAATATTTGTGATAATTGCTGTACACTGAATGATGTACATGACTGTACCTTATCTCTGTTTTCTAATTTTGCATTATATATGAGATGTTATGCTTGTCCTCTAAGAAGACATGCATTGCACTGAAGAAAAAAAAAGCTGTAGCAGCTATAACCCTTAGTCTTAGACTATAAACTAAGACTGTAACCCATGTTGAAACATCCCTGAATGGTTTGAAAGTTGAGATGATATTATTTGATGGACCCAGATGAAGCATAGAAGATACACATCAGAAACAAAGTTGGACATGACTGGCATGGGCAGCATGGTCTGTGGTCTTAATCTGGAGGAAGGACTTGATCTGACAGGAGATGTGGAAGGAAACAAGCTAACAAGTCAGTAGAGACCTAAGAGGGAAGTCCTCAGCAGAACAACTAAACTCTGCTTTTTTTCTCTTTAGTTAGTTCTGGAAATGCGGCCGAATCCAGCAGAGCGAGGAAGACAAGATGTAGGTCGAGGATAATGTTATAAAACTTTGAACTATGATTTTTATGCTTGCAAAGATGTTGAAGAAATAGCTGAAGAAAAAAAAACATTTGTCAAAGGTTACACATCTCCAGGTCAGCTTCTGCACAGCTTTCGTTTGTTTTTGTTTTTTTATGGCTCGCAAAATACAGGATGTGTGCCAGTGAGCCTCTCATAGGCTCATATTTTTATGAACTAACAGATGTTCTATCAGATCTCCTGTTTCCAATATCAGAGGGATGTAAGAATTAAAAGCAGCTTTGTCAAAGGCTTACATCAGTATTACAGGAAAACACAAATCTCTAACACCACTGGACATTATGAATTTGATACCAAACTCTAACTTTTTTTTCCATTTTGAACAATCATTTTTTGGATCTCTGACTTTGTATCTAAATGTCTAAATGGTACCAGATCTTCTTTTCAAACTGGTTCCATTTCTTTTTTTTTTTTTTCATGTCAGTGAGATGTATGGTCCAACATTTTCAGCATGTGAAATGTGAGGAGTTTAAACAGATTACTTTTTAAAATGTTTTAAATGATTTTAAAGAGGCTATTTAATGTCCTTGTGCTGTTTAATACCAGCAATAATGTCTAACAGGCCACCGGAGAGAGAACATATGATGCAGAAAAGGAGAAAGGTGAACCAGAAGAGGGAGTGAGGGAGGTTTAATATCTACACAGCCTCAGCTCATTCCCAGCCTCCATGTTAAAACCCTTGATGACTATGAGCTGCATGAAGAATGGTGGTGTGACAGTTTAATAAAGTTAAAAGGTTTCTGCTGTGGAGCTTTAGATCTACACTTTCAGCCACCATGGTCAGACATCTATCAGAGCTGTACAAGACAGAGAGGAGGAGAAAGACAAGGCAAATTAGTCAGGCTTTTTTTTTGTACCCTTGAAAAATAATGAGCATGTTAGACTTGAAAGAGTGGTGAAGCATACATCAGAATGCACACATAAAACAGAGAAATCTTAGCGAACACACGAGACCTCAGGGTGTTTTAATTATTTCTTCAACAGCTTAATTTGCATGAGCTTTCTGAATTAAATAAAATATGGCGTACACTTGTATGCACTCATGAATTTCCTTTCTTTTCTATTAGCTTCTAAGAGTATATATGAGAGTACAGATAAGTACAGTTATACTATATTTTGTGTTTCCCCTTTCCAAATTAAAATTCTAAGAAGTTCACATGTGACAAAGCATGTGCACTCTAAACTGCAGGGAAGTCTTCTTCATTGTTGTCTTCTTCTTTTTCTTCTTCTTTTCTTACATTTAATAGTGTTTGTTAAGCTTTGTGGTGTCTCATGTGACTGAGATAAAAAAAACCAGCTTGAACAAACAGTAACAGGTGATATTTTATTTCTAATATTTAATAGAAAAAAAGCCATTCACCTGCACAAGTTCTTTGTCTTCATCTGATCTCAACTGCATCAGATGTCAGTGTCACAAATGGAAATTCATGTATCAGAAATCTTTTATTACAATAGAAGCCACTCTTCTGCACCCTTACACCAAGAAGCATACTGATTTAGTGTTGATTTGCAATAAATATCTTTTTGCCAATGCCAAGTCAAAATGTTAACAGATGAACATAAAACCAGAAAATAAAATATAACTAGATTGAAGTATTCAACTATTTAGTTGGACAAAAAAAAGACAGAAAAAAGATGTTCATATTACCACAGTGGATTTAAAGTCAAGCAATGAAGCAATTTTTCTACACAGTCTCCCATTTTTAGACACTCAAAAGCAATTCAGGCATTGACACCGGTTTCATGGCCGGGTGAAGCCTCTTCCCTTGTTATTCTATGACAGATTATGCAGATGCAGGAGCGTGACTTGATTCTAAGTTTGGAAGTTGCATCTATTTGAGTTCCAAATAGATGCTGATGCAAGTAAAGGAGGCCATTGTTAGGCTGAGAAAATGAAATAAATCTATGAGAGATAGCAAAAAAAAAGAAGGAATTCTCTGGCCAGCTCAGGCCTGGTGGAAGTGGATGATCGCATAATTCTTTCCTTGGTCAAGAAAAACCCCTTCACACCAGTCTTGAGGAGGTAGACATATCATTGTCAAGGTCTACAATCAAGAGGTGCCTTCATCATGGAATATAGAGGCTTTACAACAAAGTGCAAACCACTGGTTACACTCAAGAACAGGAAGGACTGATTATGTTTTGCCAGAAAATACATAAAACACAGAGCAAATGGTTAATGACCCAAATCTAAATGCAAAAGCAACACACAAGAATTCCTGGGCAGCATGGTGGCATGGTGGTTAGCACTGTTGCCTCATAGCAAGAAGGTCCTGAGTTCAAATCCACCATCTGGCCAGGGCCTTTCTGTGTGGAGTTTGCATGTTTCCCCCCTGTCTGTGTGGGTTCTCTCTGGGTACTCCACAGTCCAAAGATATGTAGTTAGTGGGGTTAGGTTAATTGGTAATTCTAAATTGGCCGTAGGTGTCAATGTGAGTGTGAATGGTTGTCTGTCTCTCTGTGTTAGCCCTGTGACAGACTGGCGACCTGTCCAGGGTGTACCCCGCCTCTCGCCCTATGGCAGCTGGGATAGGCTCCAGCCCCCACTCGCAACCCTGATTAGGATAAGCGGAAGAAAATGAATGGACGGATGGTTTGCAATTCCTTGAGAGTTAATGCAATACTTTTGTTTAACCCCTTGAGCTAAAGCCAAGTGTCTGCACTTCAGTCACATGTCCAGGGTTTGATTTAAAATTCACTGTAGTAGTGTGCAGATGCAAAATGACAAAACATCTGTTATTACCCAATTACTTACCAACAGCGCAAATCAAGGGCGTGATATTAATAGACCAGCAACAACATGTTGCACCTGCAGGTTTTACTAGAGAGAAATGAATGTTACCACCAGAAAAGACTCCAGCTGTAAAATTAATTAGGAAGACATGAAAACTTAAATTTTCAGGCACAATTGCTAGTAAACACAATTGGCATAAAGCTGTATTTGTAGCTAATTAAAGCAGGTTTTGCTGAGACAGACAACAGCTATGATTAATATGGACAAGAAAATAAGGTACCATCCATCCACTCATCAGCTTTCTAAACTGCTTCTCTAACTTACTGTAGGCTCGCAGGGGCATATTTATGTGTTCATTATTATTTTAATTTATATTAATAAAAGGGTTTGGTTTTACGCCAGTCACCCTGCTGCCAAAAGATTGCTAATTAGCACTGTGGTGTCTATTGATTCCAGACAGTAAAGCAGTTTGTGTGCAGTGTGTTGTGAGTATATTATGCATGAATTCAAATTTCTTCTTTCCTCAGATGGTAGTTGGACAAATCACACTGGATCTTTTACAGTTTCTCTTTATCAACAGAATTAGTAATTGGATGTCATCATTAAAACAAATTTTTTCATCTGACCTTGGCTCAATTTTTTGATGCTGTGAAAGGATATGGGCCATAAAAATTATCTTAAAAAAACAAACAAAACAAAACAAAACAAAACAAAAAAAAAAACAGAATTTATTTCATGGTGCCTTATAATAGGATAAATGTGGACTGAGACCAAAAAGAAGGGACATAAAACGTGTTGATTTGTGTATGTAGAGCTTTCATCAGATCACCAGTCTATAACCTTGCTGTTATATTTATTATACTATAGTATTTGCTTAAAAGCTTCCTGTTTTAAACTGTTCACTGGCCCCACTGTGATTTGTTTGCTAACGCCCAAAGGCTGTGCTTATTAAATGCAGAACAACTAATTAGTCACAGTTCAGGCATAGCAACCACTTTCCTTGACTCTCTCTCTAATATTGTTGCCCTTCTTCAGCCCTCTTTAAGCCCTCTTCATCTGCTTATCTCCACATACCCTCTGGTCCCACCCCTTAAAATGTCCTTTGCAATGAGCAGAACTCCTGCATTATCGTGATGGTGAATTTGGAATGGACACATGAGAACACATACATACAGAAAAATCATATTTTTTGTGTTCTTATAGTATCATGCATACACATTTACATTAGGCCTCTGTCACACAGGCCTGTAGACCAGTCAGTGACCCCCTGGCAAGGAAACATTTGTATTCCCCAGCCTGCTGGTGAGTGGTTGTTTGAAGTTCCTGGCTGTTGCTAGGTGAAATATAGGTAAGGTCGATCTCCATGTGATTGCTTTGGTCACTAGCAGATTGCCATGGTCGCCTTTAGTTTGCATGGAAGAACATTGGCCAACTACTAGCCGAGCGATGGCGAAACTTGAAAAAACTGTGATGCAAACACGAAACTGAGAATGGCTAGGCGAACAGTCTCCATTTCCGGTTTGCATCACCCTTTTGACAGTTTCACTACTGCTCGGCGAGTAGTGAGTGAGTGCTTGCAGGCAAATCATTGTCTTCCATGCAAACTACAGGTGACTGTGGCAATCTCCTAGCAATCAAAGCAATCGCAAGCAGGTTTTCTGTGTGGAACCGAGCCGTGGTTGCCGGGGGAGTCACTGCCCGCTCTCTGCTTTTCATATATCAGAAACTTGAATTAATGAACCTACAAATGGTGCATAAATTAAATTTCATAGTCTGACAGAATATATGCTTAATACTGTACTTTGGGGATCAAAGACATTTTTAATTTGATCTGAACAGCAATAAACCAAGTTTTACACTGGAATGACCGTCTCTTTGCACACAGTGCTACATAAGTTGCTAAGAATAACTGGAGTCATGAGGGTCTTGGCTAGCTACTCTGTCAGTTTTAACTGTGGCTGTGACCAGTGCTTTCTTAGTCCTGTGGGCAGGAAGAAAATCTGAGTATTATTTCCCAAATATGTGTAATGTGCATGCCTGTGTAGTTGGCAAAGACTTGATTCTCTAAGGTGCTCTTCATGAAAAAGGAGTGTTGAGGGATGGTTGAAAACAGAAAGTGTAAGGAAGAGAGAGTAATTAACAAGAACAAGAGCTTGACAGTGGTGCTTTGAGATGTTCAGAGTGACAGAGTGGCAATGCCAACAGGATGACATTTGGTCCAATTTGTGTGGAAACATTCCACTCAAAAGCATGACAATCAAAACCATGTGAAAGGGACTGAAAGAGAAGTCCTTGGGATCCATCTCTTAAAAACCTGAATGTGTATAAAACATTTTGTTGTTGTTTTGGATTGCTTTTTATGTCATTTGTTCTTTTATTTAATAATCATTTACCTTCAATTCAGGTGAATTCAGGATTATTTATATAGCGCCAAATCACAACAACAGTCACCTCAAGGTGCTTTATACTGTAAGGTAAAGACCCTACAGTATTCAGTAGAAAACCAAACAATCAGTGACCCCTTAAGAGCAAGCACTTGGTGACAATGGGAAGGAAAAACTTCCCTTTAACAGGAAGAAACCTCTGGCAGAACCAGGCTCAGAGAGACGCAGCCATCTGCCTCAACTGGTTGGGGGTGAGGGGAAAGAGAAGAGAAAAAAGAGAAGAGACAAAAAAAAGAGAAAAAAAAAGAGGCCTTAATAAATTTAAGTTAGTATTTACTTAAGTTTTCCCAACACTTTTCTACATCACCTGTGTTCCAACAGCCAACAACAGTATAGAGTATATGGACATGGAATGCAGTGACCACAAGCTGAGAGCCCTTGATACTGTCTTTACTTTTTTTTATTTTGAGAATTTTTGTGCATAATTGGATGTTGCTTTAAATTGAATTTAACTGAATTGAATTGAATTGAATTGAATTGAACTGAATTGAATTTTTCTCTGTTGCTTCTCCTGCTCTTGGCACAGCTAGCATTTGTCGTGTTCCCCAGAGCACGGTATCTCACATCTTAAACTTACTGTGACCATGATGCAAATACATGATCCTTTACTTCATGTAAATATGCTGCAAATTTATTTATTCTTTCGTTTTCCAGCCAGTCTTGAAATCTGTCCGAGGATCAAATTTGGGCCTTCTGAAAGGCAGGAAAAAAAAATCTACCATCTAACCCATCAGTTAGAAGAAGTAACATGATTCCATACGAGCTCAACCAAATCGGAAAAAAAAAATTTCAGCCTGACCCCCTCAGAATCAGCTGATGCATTTTTGAGCCCTCATAACTTCATAAGTACAGGAGACAGCTACATGAAATGTTCAGCACTGTAGAACACATTCAGGCTCAGTTAAAAACTCCAATGAAATCAGTGTTACAAACCACTCCAAAGCCTAAATCGTGTTTTGTTCTGCACAATTTCTTTAGCTGGTTGAGAGGGCTTTTTATACACAAGAAACTGGAAATGGAAGAATCCAACAGTGGAGTGAAAGCAGGGGTATTGGGAACTTGAAAGAAAGAAAAAAGAAAAAAAAGTTTTGTTTGTTCTTGGAAATGTTATATGAAGTTATTCTGTATGATTTTTTTAACTGTTATTGTTTGTGTAAATATTTCCCCTTTGTGTCTGGTAGGCTAGCCTTTGTCTATATACAGTGGTGTGAAAAAGTGTTTGCCCCCTTCCCGATTTCTTGTTTTTTTGCATGTTTGTCACACTTAAATGTTTCAGATCATCAAACAAATTTAAATATTAGACAAAGATAACACAAGTAAACACAAAATGCAGTTTTTAAATAAAGGTTTTTATTATTAAGGGAAGCAAAAAATCCAAACCTACATGGCCCTCTGTGAAAAAGTGATTGCCCCCTAAACCTAATAACTGGTTGTGCCACCCTTAGCAGCAACAACTGCAATCAAGCGTTTGCAACTGGCAGTGAGTCTTTTACAGCGCTGTGGAGGAATTTTGACCCACTCATCTTTGCAGAATTGTTGTAATTCAGCCACACTGGAGGGTTTTCGAGCATGAACCGCCTTTTTAAGGTCATGCCACAGCATGTCAATCGGAGTCAGGTCAGGACTTTGACTAGGCCACTCCAAAGTCTTCATTTTGTTTTTCTTAAGCCATTCAGAGGTGGACTTGCTGGTGTGTTTTAGATCATTGTCCTGCTGCAGAACCCAAGTGCGCTTCAGCTTGAGGTCACAAACAGATGGCCGGACATTCTCCTTCAGGATTTTTTGGTAGAGAGCACAATTCATGGACCACTTTTTCCACAGAGGGCCATATAGATTTTGATTTTTTGTTTCCCTTAATAATAAAAACCTTCATTTAAAAACTGCATTTTGTGTTTACTTGTGTTATCTTTGTCTAATATTTAAATTTGCTTGATGATCTGAAACATTTAAGTGTGACAAACATGCAAAAAAATAAGAAATCAGGAAGGGTGCAAATACTTTTTTACACCACGTTATGTGACCCTGTGTGTCAGTTGTTAGCCCTTGTTTCGTTGACCTCATTTTAAGTTGGGCCATGTTTAATAGCTACTTTTTTAGTTTCCTTTATAATATTTTGTATTTTTTTAAATATTTGTTATCATTTTTATTTGTATTTTTTTATTTTAATTTATTAAAATGAAAAAAACAGCTTTTTACATCTTTGATCTTTTGCCTTTCTGGTTGGTCCCTCACGCAAGAGAAATCCTTCCCCCCACAACAGAACTGATTATTGCTAACAGTCACCTGAAACTGTTCTTGCTGGAATACATTACTCTTGAAATTCTGGATCAATTGTTTATCATGGATTGTAATAATAATAAAAATAATAATAATAAAAATTAAAATTAAAAAAAATCTCAAATGGCATAAGTATAAATGTAGTGTCATGAAGTATGTATGTTTAAATTCACTTTTGCATGCATGCCAAAAGAGAAATTTACAGTTCATCCATGTGACCAATCATTATTGTAGGTTCTAGTACAACATGAAATGAGACTCAACTCTGGCAATGCTCCTTGTGGATAAACCTGTTCTCTTTGACAGGAGACTGACATAAGCAGTATCATACACGTGGGTAGATGCATGTGGAAACAGAGGTAGCAATAGCAAGTAAACAAAGTCACAGAGTTTCACCACACTGCAGGTACCTGGAGACTGTTACACACAACAACAAAAGACAGTGAATTTATGACGAAGTTTGTCACAGCTGAAAGATCCATCTGCAATAATTAGACAAGCATAAACGGAGGATTTTCTGCCTGTGATTGTGAGCCTCACTAAGCTGCTTCCACTTTCTCCAAATGACTGTGATTGTAATTGTCTTTGATTGCTAAAGTTTAGCTGCTGAACCACACAGATGCTATATATTTTATTTCAAAGGTTTTCTGAAGCACAAATCTTGTTTGCCTACAGTAATATTCATATCAAGTTCTACACACTTCAGAGGTCAAATTCTTATTGACCATTAAAAAAGTAATTGATTCAAATTAATTTTGAATGTCCCCGAATATACAGGCGGTCATAAAGAACTACAGTCATGTTAAAAGTAAGCCCATTCAATTAGAATGGATTTTTTTCAAATTATTATTATTAAATACTTGATACAGTGCCAGCAGTTAGGTGATATACTTGAACAACACAAAATTCCAACATTTATTGAATTGCTGAAAAGTGCCCCCCTGCTTCTACTAAGACAAGGAATGTGACTTGTTTTACTAAGTTTAAGGTATTTTGTAGTTTCTCGGGAAAAAGACACAACACTAACCATTAAGTGACATAAAACTATAACTGTAATTTGGGCTTACACATAAATGTAAGTCTGCATTGTGCGAGGGACACGATTGAGTTTTTGTTTAAGTGTTACACAGGGTTAGCCATTTGATCTCCTGGTTCATCCATGAGTCCTTCGGCTAAGCGTAAAATGTGAATTTGCTCCTAACAAGGCACTCACAATGCAGGTGTGCGCTGTTTTACAATGAAGTGGCGCCAAAATTGGAGAGTGGTTCATATCCCGAGTAATATCAGCTGCTTCTCACCCAGATTAGAGTTTGTCTTTCCCACAACAACTGAAAAGTGAAAAGAAATTTGACATTTTATTAAAAGAATATTTACATAATTGAAAGAATAATTTTTAATCCAAAATGAAGAAGCACTGCTTAACAAAAAAAAAAAAAAAAAAAAAATAGAAATTTTTTTTTAAAAAAAAAATTAAAAAATAAAAAAAACATAAAAT
>VUQI01022445.1:4234-16056 GCA_015106735.1 Paratilapia polleni
TATTGGAAAGAAAAAAAAAAAAAATTAAATATTTTTTTTTTTTTTATTATATAAAAAAAAAAAAAAAAAAAAAAAAAAAAAAAAAAAAAAAAAAAAAAAAAAAAAAAAAAAAAAAAAAAAAAAAAAAAAAAAAAAAAAAAAAAAAAAAAAAAAAAAAAAAAAAAAAAAAAAAATAAATTTTTTAAAAAAAAAAAAAAAAAAAAAAAAAAAAAAAAAAAAAAGAGCTATTAGCCAAAACCTTGGCATGTCTCAGCATGGTGTGCAGTGTGTTCTTAAAAATCTGAGGAAACTGGACAAGTGGAGGACAAAAGAACAAGTTGCAGGCCTAAAAGACTATCTGCAGTAGATGAAGAGTGATGAAAAAATCCAGCAAAGACCTGACACAGAACCTGAGAGATGCATGTGGTCTTTCAGTTGATTCATCTAATGTTTGCTGAAGCCTCATCAGAAATGTGGGTGGCTGTCTAGAAGTCATTCTTAAGGAAGGAAAACAGGGGGAAAAGGTTGAGGTGTGCCAAATTACACAAGAACTGCACTGAAAATCCAGGTCTTATGGAGTGATGAATCCCAGTGTGGAAATTTTGGTTCAAATCATTTTCAATATACGGAGGAGGTCAGGAGAGAGGTACACAGTGAATGTCTACAGATGTGTAAAACATGGTGGAGGTTCAGTCATGGTTTGGGGCTGCATTTCAGCCAGTGGTGTTGGGGATCTCATCAAAATTGATGGAACCACGAATGCAGAAAAGTACCGCCAGATTTTGACCACCATACAGTACCATCTGGAAAGTGTCTGATTGGCAATGGCTTCATTTTTCAGCATGACAATGATCCCAAGCACACTGCCAATTCAGTGAAGGCATACCTAGATAGAAAACACAATGGAACACTATCAGCCATGGATTGCCCACCCCCCAGAGCCCAGACCTCATCATTATTGAAGTAGTGTGAGATCATCTTGAGAATAGAACAAAAGGCAGTCAACACCCAAAGAAGAGCTTTGAAAAGTCATTCAAGAAGCCTGGAGAACTATTCCTGAAGAGTACTCCAAGATTTTAGAAGAAAGCTTGCCTAAGAGAATTCAGGCTGGGCTGAAGAATAAAGGTGGTCATACCAAATTACTGACCTTCAAGCTCTTTAGAATTGTACAAACTCTGTTATTGCCTTATATACTGTACTTCCATTTATGTTTGCATATGTTTCAATAAATCACTGAACCCATTTCCCATTTTTTCTAGCAAAATATAAAGAAATGAGGATGGCTCAAGACTTTTGCACAGCACTGTAGTTGTCACATCTGGGCTTTTGAAATGCACCTCTACTACAGCCATATTGCTCAGGGGGAGACCTTTGGTGCACCTTGGACAGCAGCACTGAATGGAAGAGACTTTTGTGCCAAATGACTCATGTGAAGACTTTGATAGAACGTGAAAGTAAACTTGTTCAAATGATGGAATGATACCATGATACCATCATCCATAAAGCAGCTGCAGAATTATGATATTAATTTAAAACATTATATTAGAGAACTATTATGGCACTATCAACATATTTAATTTAACTAACTACTCTGCAACATAAATACATGGCATTTGTAACAAACCGCTTGAAAACTGGCTGAAAACTTACTAAATTATGATAATTTTAAAATGCTAACATTCTGCTTCAAAGACATACATTTTTTTCCAAGTATAAGAGTGCATACAAGACATATCGCTTGCTCATAGTCATCTGACTGTTGGGGTTTTCTGTCTAATATTGTAGGGTCTTTACCCTAAAATATAAAGCGCCTTGAGGCGACTGTTGTCTGTATTTATCTTGCATGTTATTTAATTTCAGCAGTAAATAGCTCTGTGTTTAATGAGAATCCAGTTGGTTCCTTCTGGAATATTCTGCGTCTGTGTAGTTTCTCAGATGCAGCGAGATGTTTCTGAATATGAGCAGGAAGCAACAAGAGGCTATTGTGTGATTTCATCATGCAGCCACCACACAGGTCACTATTGTGCTCCTGTGTCGGTGCGTGTCTGTGCATGTGTGTGTGTGCATGTAAAAGGGGGGTACTCACATCAAAACCTGTGTTTGGATCCCAGCCCACATGACCAATGTGCCTGAAGAAGACAGATGTGTGGTGAGATCATGCAAACATGTGGATATGCAAATACACACAAGTACATCAGCTGTTCAGCATGTGCACGTGGGTGACTGTGTGCACTTGCTAAACAGTGAGTGCCCACACACACACTCACCAGTCACAATCTGACAATGTGGCCACTCAGTGCTCTCAGATGCTCAAGTAACATGTTTACTGTTGCCACAAAGCAGTCTATCACTGCTGGATCAGACTGTACAGACACCACAGGGTCAAAAAAAAGTCCCAATTTTAACTGGGTGAGCCACAACTCTACCATGATTGCCTGCAGCTAACAATAGTAGTCTTCCTACTCTAGAGATCAACTATGAGCTGGAGGGCTAAATTAGACCATATTTGTGGCTGTAGCGAGGCAGGGCATGTGTGCATATGTGAACATATATGGACACATGCGCTAAAGGGGCCACACCCTTACCCATAACCTTTTGACAGTAAACAACAGAGAAATAATCAGCTGCCTCTCCAGAAAGTTTGTCATCCTGTGGACAGGCTTCAACTATACTGACTTGGACTACAGCTGGTGGTCCTCGTTCTGCTCTTCAGTCTCAGTTAGTGGCCCTCCAGCTCACAACAGCTCTCCAGAGTAGAACAAGGACCATTGTTGCCAGCTGCAGTCTAAGACACTGGAAGTGAAGTCTGTCTGAACACAGGATGAGAGACTCGAGAGAGCTTAATGGCTGCCACAAGAACAACCTAATCAGCCTGCCAATATGGAAGCACTCGAAAGACTGGATCTAACTTTTTAGCAGCTACTGAACTGTCAAATTTTGATTGAGGGTATTGTCCATTAGAAATTATTAATAATGACGATCATACTTGGACAGCTGTCAATACAACTCAAGTAGAAGTATATGTCTGGGGATACACTGAAATGGCAAAACCACTGGATATCATCTGACGAGGATTTAACTTTTTAAACTGCATCTGCATCCGTAAACAAAGGCTGGCACACCGAATAGGAAGTCTTACCAAATATCAGCCACAGGTGTATCTGCCTGATACACTGTAAGCAACTTTGGCAGTTAAAAACAGAGATGGATAATGTTAGAAATTCCAGATTTTCTGTTATTTAAATCACTTGAAAATCTGCAGGTTTGGACTGTTTAGACTAAACAAATCATCTTAAGACTTTGTCATCTGGAGAAAATGTTCATCATTTTCAGACACTTTATAAACGAACTGATTTGGTCAGCACCAGGGCACTCAGTGCTGTAAACTGTGTGGGGTGTGACTCACTGGAAGTTGCTTGGCGTGCCAATATCTGCCTTTGTCAGCTTCTTCTTCTTGCCTTTGGTCTTCTTGTCCTTCCGGCTCAGGCCGCCGTGGCTCAGCATGTTGTTAATGTGATATGGCTGCTGGTGGCTGTGGGAGTTGTGGAATCGGACATTGTTGATCTCCGGGTTCTTAATGTCCACTGTGGCCATGGGCAGAGTCGGACCTGTGTATGTGGAGGAAGTTAGAGGGCGGTCAGGGAGAAACATCCACTAGCTATGGCTGACTTCTGACAAGTTTGCATTTAAGCTCCATTCAACAAACTGTCAAACAAATTTAACTATTCAGGGTTTTTCCAGGGTTACATTTATGACATTTCTTGAAACTTTTTCGCCGATTCACCCACAACGTTTTTTTTGGGGGTTTTTTGGCAATGTTATGGTTCAGTTCTCCAGTAGCCTTAAGCAGGATTTATGGTCGAGCGGGGGGGTCACGCAGTCACAGTCCACTGGCAGTCTGGGGACAGCCCATCTACCTGCAGAGAGCTCTGCTGTGAAGGGGGACAGTGTACTAAATATGTGGTCCAAACAGTCTGTGGGCTACTCTTGCTTGTGCTGTTGTTGGTCCAACAGCCAGCCACAGAGAAGAGCGACGTTCTAACATACAAAGAGCTGAAGTGAAACCGAGTGTTAAAAACAATGAAGTGTCCACTGCAGCCACTGTCTGTGCTTTTCATGCGTATTTTGTGATCTCTGAAGTTTTTTTCAGGGTTTTCCTGTTCCTGGTGAACTTCGCTGTCGCTCTCTTCCCTATTCCGGGCCACTTGTCAACCAATCAGCATTCGGCAGACACATTCGGCAGACACATACGTCA
Source organism: Paratilapia polleni (assembly GCA_015106735.1). NCBI lineage: Eukaryota > Metazoa > Chordata > Actinopteri > Cichliformes > Cichlidae > Paratilapia > Paratilapia polleni. Next base: position 8,469 of record VUQI01022445.1, read on the forward strand.
TCCGCGTCCAGCAATGTGCAGTTGGGATTTTGGAAGACTGCATGGGAGTGTGTCCGCGGTGGGTGAAAACCCCTCTCTGTATGCTGTCCACACGGAAACGTGCACGCAGGAGGACACATTTGCGAGACCATAAATTGCACTTTAGAAATATACCAACATATTTGTGGGTAAATATGACAGATTGCAAAACAATCCATTCTCTATGGACCATCTGTTTTGAACAGTGGATACTGTTCAATAATTTCAAGTTTCCTTGAACTTCAAAATATGTTCTCATCTAATCACAGCTCCGGGAAAGTCATTTTAACCCTCTGAGGTCTAACCCATGAAACATGTATATATATGTTTTGGAGAAAGAAAAAGGAAAAAACTATGAAACGTTTTTGATGCATGTCAGAATTATTTTTTTTCTCCCGACTGCCAAACTTTTCAAAAGTCAAAAAACACACTCTGATTGCAGTGTTAATGAAAAGGTGTTAAGGTTAGAGTATTTATTGATGATGACTCAGACCTCACAAGCCTGTGACTGACTGCAAACCTTGTTGGATTATGAGTCAAGACAAGCCACTATTATTTCTATATCGCATTTAAAACAATAGGAGTTGGCCTCAAAGGGAAGGCAAACATTAAAAGTCTCCAAAAACACCAACCCACAGTAACAACATGATTAAAATAAAAAGCAAAGCAAAAGTGACAATAATAAAAATGTTATGAACAAAAAATATAGAAATGCTGGGATAAAATAATAAAGTTAAATAAAAAATACATAAATAAAATAGAAACAACAAATGACTGAAGGAGCAGTAAGAAAATGTTCAGAGTAGACTTGACAAAACCATGAGGCACCACAGACTAGAATAAAAGTGAGTGAAAATAGGTCTTTAGAACTGATTTAAAATTGTTGGTCAGGTTCTTATGTGGCACAGCTGACTATTCCAGAGCCTTGGGGAAAGATCAGAAAAACCCATTTATCTTTAGTCTTTAGGTGAGAGGCGGGGACTAAAGAGATGTAACATCACATTTATTGTTCAATTACAAATCTGAATTTGTGAATACAAACAGACTCTTGACTCTTCCACAGTGTCATCAACATGCCTTGCTATAATCTCATGTACCAATATGACAAAGGGACGCTACAAACTGTGTGGTTTCATCCGTCTGTACTGAGCTTTCATGACACATCCTTTCTAATGTACACGATGACCCATCCATGCTCCCCTCCTGTTGGTCCAAGCCATGCAGTCCTCGAATTCCTTATAATCTCCATAAACCGAAGCAACATCTGACATAACCACTAATCCACTACTAATCCCAGTCCAAATCCCTGGTCCCCCCACAAATTCTGGATTTCTGCAACTAGACCAACAGGCTTACCTCATCCGCGGTCTCCTGAGGACCAGGATGGAATGGGGGAGGTGGTTGTGTCCCTGCTTTCAAACAGAGCTGATTAGGTACCTTTGTGTAGGCTTGGATATCAAAATAAGTACTTTTATAGTACTGATTGAAAAGACCCAAAAGTGTTGACTCATTCATAAAATTCTGAAAGCTGACATCAAATATCTGTCCAGATTCATAATCACATTTTACAGCTTCTAAATTAAAGCAAGGCATAAGTCAACCTTAATCATTAAGATGAACAAAAACAAATGTGCTGATTTGTAATTACAAATTCACATAAAATTAATGAAGTTCAATAAATATTTTTTCCTGATGTAATGCATACAAGGGTTCATGGTTAACTGCAACAAAAATAAATGCTAAAATTTAACGCTATATCCATATCCATATTAATGCTATATCCATGTCAAAAAATAGTCAATATAGAGAAGTGGATTTTGTGTATTTAGCCAAGTCATGGTTGCTTCAAACAACATATCAACATCATTGCAGACTTTAAATAAGTCTGGACACATTTTCAGATCATATTAATGAGGTTTTGTGTGGGTGAGGACAGAACATATATTAAACTCTTCAACCATAAATGAGTAAAAGTTTCACCAAAAACTTCACAAAGGAAGACTTTATGCAGGAGAGTTGAATCAGACTGCTAGTAACACACTGTTTTGGACTGCACTTGGCAATGGTAGTCCTTGTTCTGCTTTAGAGATCCACTGCAAGCTGGAGAACCACTCTATCCCGTCGCTCACAGAGGCTGCAAAATAGGGGCTACCATCTCCAGCTGCAGTCCAAAATGGCGGCGCTGAAGTCCATCCACAGGATGAGGAACTCACTGGAGGCAGCTGATTACTGCTCCACTATTTATTGCCACAAAGTTACATTATTTATTAATTTATTTAAGAACGCATGATTCAATTCAATTTATGTTTATTTATACAGTGCCAAATCACAACACTTCACTTCAAAGCACTTTATACTGCAAGGTAAAGACTCTACAGTATTATGGAGAAAACCAACAATCAGATGACCCCCTATGAGCAAACACTACTGTCAGAAGGAAAAACTCCCTTTTAACAGGAAGAAACCTCCTGCAGCAGAACCAGGCTCAGGGAGGGGCAGCCATCTGCAATGACAGGCTAGGGGTGAGGGGAAAGAGTAAAGAAAAGGAGAGCATGAGGAGACGCGACAGAACACACAGGAGAGAGAAGATTTAATGACACCCAACAGTGGTCTACAAACACCTGGGGAGTGAAAAGAGGTGAGTTGAGAAGAAATGCTCAGTGTATCACAAAATGTTGTGATCAACAGTATTGAATGCTGCACTGAGGTCTAACAGGACAAGCATAGAGATGAGTCCACTGTCAGAGGCCATAAGATCATTCATAACATTCACTAGTGGTGTTTCTGTACCATGATGAATTCTGAATCCTGACTAAAACTCTAAAAATAGACCATTCCTTTGCAAATGATCATTTAGTTTTACAACTACTCTTTCGAGAATTTTTGAAATAAGAGGAAGGTTGGAAATTGGTCTATAATTAGTCAGGCAGCTGGATCAAGTAAAGGATCCCGTGGAACAGCATGTTAACAGAAATAAATTTATCACATTTAAAATTGTAGAATACATTAATGGTAAGACTTCTTTGAGCAGTCTGGTAGGGATAGGGTCTAACATACATGTTGATGGTTTGGAGGAAGAAATTATTGAAGTTAGTTCGGAAAACCTGATAGAGAAAAAACTCAGAAGTAAATATAAGAAGTTATTAAAGTTGCTGTACTTCATGAATTTCGTTACAAATAAAATTTGAACAATTAGAGAAAAACATATTCAGTCTTCCCACAGACGTATCATTACGTCATTACTAGTTAAAGTTAGAGGAATACTTGGGCCAACAGAGCTCTGACTCTTTGTCAGCTGAAAAGAACCCTGGGGTTTCAGTTTTCCTCTATCAATGATGACTATTAAGATAACATAGCTTTACAGAGAGCTTTTTTTATAGAGTAACAGACTATTTTTCCAGGCTTAACAAAGGTCTATTAAATTAGTGCAATGCTATTTCCTCTCCAACTTACAAGTTATCTCCTTTAAGGCGTGCATTTGTGAGTTATAAAAGGGAGTCAAACCTCTCTGAATTGTCAGTTAGTGCTTATTACTGATGTTCTCACAAAGAGGAAAAGAACAATACATTTGGGGCAGACGGAAAGAGGAAACAAACTGTATATCTCCCGAGCAAAGGGATTCAGAGCAACAGTGTCACACTGTTACACTTGTGGTTCCAAACTGAAATGTCAGAATGAATCTGTGCCGCTGGAGACAAACTTCAATCAAAGGGAAAATTCAGGCACAAATCAACAATTGAGGAAAGGGATGATCTCTTCATAGTGTTCTTTGTACTCTCTCTCACTGCGTGACCGTTTGCCAGCAGTCAGAGGGATTCATCAAAGTCACCAAAGTCTTTTGGGACAACATGCAGCTGATTTAAATTTAAAGTACTAAAAAGACTGTTACAATTTTCAGGTTAGTGTTCAGGTGCAGCCAAACAAACACATTAAAACAATACAATGCAATTTTATTTATATTATTTATGTATGTATGTATGTATGTGTGTATGTATGTATGTATGTATGTGTGTGTATATATATATATATATATATATAGCGCCAAATCAGAACAAGTCACCTCAAGGCACTTTATATTGTGGGGTAAAGACCCTACAATATTAGACAGAAAACCCCAACAGTCAGATGACCCCCCTTATGTGTAAGCACTTGGTGACAGTGGGAAGGAAAAACTCCCTTTTAACAGGAAGGAACCTCCGGCAGAACCAGGCTCAGGGAGGGGCAGTCATCTCCTGCGACCGGTTGGGGGGTGAGGGGAAACAGAAGAGAGCAGAGGGAGACAGGACAAAAGACACACTATGGGAGAGAGACAGAGTTTAATAGTTACTAATGATTTAATGCAAAGTGGTGCATAACAAACAAATGTGTTCCATGGTATGAGCGTGCAGTGCACTTCAGTTTCAGAGCCAGATCTGCCCTGACGGTGCTCAGATCGAAGCTTTAAAATCATGACTTCCCAAACCGGTGTGTGACATCTCAGTGGCTGAGTCTATGTTTTATATACAGTTTATGACTGTAAGACACTTGGTAGCACCATATTCTGCCCTCTTAAAATATCCACTGGTTAATAGACGTTAGAGACCATCAACAATTTAGATGTTGACCAGTTTTCTGTTTCAGTCTGGCCATACAACATTTTAAAACTAGACAATCCAATTTTGGAGAAATTGCAGTGGGATTGTTATTTCTACCGGACCTGGACTGTGGCTGTTAAAAAGGTGGAAGTAAATAGGTTGGCTACAAAAGCTGAAGGAAGATGGCACCTAAAAAAAAAAAAAGCAGTCAGCTATTTCATTATGTCACAGGTGTACTTAAAGTGGCAACTGGTGTACCCAATAAAGAGGTCAGCCGCTTTATTAGAGACACTGGTCTCCCTCAAAAAAAAAAACAAAAAACAAAAAAAAAACAAAAACAAAAACCCCAAAACTTGACAAAAGCTGTACCTAATACAGTAGCCAAAGTTGTGTCTACTAAGGCGGCCAGCCATTTTATTAGATATAGGTGTACCTAATAAAGTTGCCAGAAGTATACCTAATAAAGCAGCCAGCCATTTTAATGGGAACACAGGTGTACACATGCAGGGTGTCCTGATCCTGGCACATTCACATTAATTCACTCTGATCCATGTGCACTTTTAAAAAAAATTATAAATAATGGAGGAATGATGAAATGAAGTCCAAATAAAACAAGATGAGCGGCAGTAACTGTGGGGATTACAGATTAGGCCTAATGTGCATCACTACGGGGTTTAAAGAGAACAACAACAGGGACCATGTGGTCTACATATGGCACAGATGGGCTTCCTGCTGACCAGATTAACCTGCTTCACTCTGTGTCAGTGTGTGAGTCACAAAGACTGCGAAATAATGTTGCCAGCGTGTCAGGAAACGCCACACTGCAGTCTGCTGGCATTTGTCAAACACACACAGCAACATCTGTTTTAGAGCAAGAACATCATTTTCATCTGTGTCTCGTCTCTGCATTCATACAGTGAGCTCCTCTATAAGACCGCGGTCTGCCAGTTTGGTACTGATCTATGGAAGTTCAAATATTCAATATATTCAAATATTCAGCTTGATGCACAAAATTGCAGTTTTTGTAAATCCGGTGTTTGTAAGTGTTAATGTTGTTTAGGAGTTGTGTTTGCAGAAAGTCCTGACAAACCACTATTTAATTCAACAAAGCAAAAGGCATTATATGACAAGTGGACCAAGAAACTAGAAGCTCAGCATGTATTTGCTATAAGATAGTTTTAATTAAGTGTTGGGTTTTAGACATCATTAATATGGTAAACTAAAGAGACATTCATGATCTGGACTTGAAATTATATTTTGCTATATGTTAACCGTCACAGCATATCCTTTGATCTAGGACCTACAACACCATCCTGTACCTATGCTGGTTTGTTTAGAATAGTTGTAACTGATAACCTGATGTTGGAAACCAACTGTTTGGCTACACCTGGATACTGTGCTATTATTTTTAAATTTGTGCTTTCATTTACTTGTTGATTTAGTGCTTCATTTTCTACAGTTTTAATAGATTTTTAAAGCATTTCTCATTGCTGCATTTTTATCATCAGTGACAGAGCCTGATGTAATGGCACGTATGTACACTGCATTGCGAGGTGTGGTCCATTCATTTTCCCTTACTTTTTTTCCCCATTTAAAAAAATCTTAGGTGACTCACTAGCAATTCTCACCTTAAAGCAGCATTAAACAATTAGCATTACACAGCAAACAACTGCATTAGAAAATTCAACACAAGATTCAAAGTCAAAGCAACAAGTAAAATTTCTAGGGACAAGTTGGTGACAAGTCTTGTATTTCATTAAAAAAAAACAAAAACAAAAAAAAAACATCCAATCAAACTAATTTTCTCAAAAGAGATGCTCAATACCCTATACTCTGACTGAATGCTCGTATAACTGAAACCTTTTTGTTGCATCTTGCTAGAATTCTTGCGTTTTGTTGCTGCAGGGGATGTCTGAGGAAATAGGCTGATAGTGTTCAGTTCTATGTACTTGTTACTGAAATTTTTAAGGCCTGAGTGGGGGAAAAAAAATCAATTTAAAAAGTAAACTAAAATTAATAGATATCAAAACACCCAGTCACTAAGTTTATGTAAGCAAAACTGAACATTAAGAGTTTAACATACCATTTTTAGGATCCCCTCTTTTCTCTGCAAAAGAAAAATTAACACAATTATAGTTTCAGAAAAAAGTAATCAGAGAAGTAATCTTTAGAACACATGAAGCGGAAGCCATTTAGAATTTTTAATAGGCAAGAAGAATGTTTAAGAGTCAGTAAAGTGTTTTAAGGTTCAGTTAGTACAATTCTGGGGCCCTATTAAAGCCACTGCTTCACATAGGGCAGAGCAATCAGACAGAGCATTCAGGAAGTCTTGACATGAGCAGAAGAAGAAAGCAAAAGGTTTGAAAGCTCAGCTGTTATACAGTACCCTGCCACCACCACCTAAAAACCCTCCTATGTGCCAGCTCTGTGAGCCTTTAAACCCACAGTCATCAAAGTTTGAGAGGTGCACTTTAAAAGGCCAGCATGCTGGGAGAAGCTGGAGAAGTCAGAGAGGAGCCTGACTGCATTTACTCCACTGAGAAGACAGACAGTTTTACAACAGCAGAAAAGACTGAGCTCACAGCAAAAAAGGAAGAAAGAAAACAGTCCCAAACCAAACCTCAACTCATGTCCCCATCTTTAGAAAAGCGCCTTCATGTTTATTTTTGGTGGTCAATCTGTAGTGACTTAAATCTAACTCATAACAGATATGCCCATTTTTAATGAGACAGTTGGTCTTGCTTTCACTGTTAGCAGAGACTCCACCTGCAGTGTAGTTCAAGATGAAGGGTTGGCTGTATTCATCCTTTAAGACAAGACTGGAGACGCAGGTTTGACCAATGCCACTGTGTGGGGCTGAACAGCTTATTATACTATGGAGATGTGCAGAGGACAAATCCATCAGGAATACAGGCCATCTGCAGAAGCCATTCGGATCCTTTATTTTGCATGAATACATTACTTTTTTTTTTTTTTTTAATGGCATTTATACCTAA
>VUQI01022445.1:17351-29195 GCA_015106735.1 Paratilapia polleni
AACCAATTCCTGTTCAAACATGATTTTCCCTCCCAAAAAAAAAAAAAAAAAGACAGAAAAAGAAATGGAGAAAAACATTCTTCAAGTTCAGAAAAAAATATCAGATTTATCCTCTGGTCATGGATCAACTACAATTTGAATTCGCATGCCCAGGAGCTTGATAAGAGATTAAAGAGCTGGCTGCTTTTGCAAGAAATTAATGTCTTCTTCTGGTCTTGATTTGATTTTCAGACAGTGATGCATTTTTGGAAGAGCTGTTAAGTGTCCATGAACACACCTCCAATGGGATCATATAACTGACTTGTCACTAGTTAGTTATATGAATCATGCAACACCAACAAGAAATTGTCATGTATCTGTAGCACGTATCTTCAAGGACCGGACGATTAATTTTAAATTTCAATTACAAATCTGACTTTGAATGATTATGAAATCCAGATAACTGGGATCAAGTGCACCCCCCCCCCCCCCCCCCTTTTTTTTTTTCAAATTAAACAGCAGTATGTTTAGTTCAGCTCGAACCAAGACAAAAGAACAAGAGCACTTTTGGTCAGCAAGATCTATCTAAAGGAAGTAAAAGTTGTAAAGAGGTGTCTCAGGATCTCCCAGGATCTCTCACCTAGTGAAAAGTGATGCCTTAAACCTGCATTCTATTGAATGGTCACCAGGGGGCAATACCTGGGGCTGCAAAGAGACTTCCTGTCTTATAGAAGTCTTTGGAAAAATGGCTTTCTGACTTGATCTCTGTAATACTTACCTGTTGGGTTTATGGGTTCAGTCACTCATTTTGGGTCATACTGAATACAACATGAAGTTCATTTTATAAATCTTGGTCATACAATGTTTCAGAAAGGAGGATTATCTGTGGTCTGCTCACTGGCTAAAGACGTGTGACTGACAAGATGTTAGCTAATGAGCATGTGGTTTCATAGTCATCAAGAGGTGACAAGAGGCCTTGTCACATCTGGTGACCAATGGATACCGCCACGCTGGCTACATCTAGCTTTTATACCATCCACAGTCTGGGCCTAACTCCCTACTAGATGACATTACAACCCCCACCACATCTTTGTTTTTTTCATGTATTTGTTTTTCTTCTCAATAATGTTTAAAGTTCAAGGAAATTCCATGTATCCATCCATCCATTTTCTTCCGCTTATCCTATTCAGGGTTGCGGGTGGGGGCTGGAGCCTATGCCATAGGGCGAGAGGCAGGGTACACCCTGGACAGGTCACCAGTCTGTCGCAGGGCTAACACAGAGAGACAGACAACCTACAGCCAATTTAGAAATACCAATTACCCTAACCCCACTAACTGCATGTCTTTGGACTGTGGGAGGAAGCCGGAGTACCCGGAGAGACCCCACGCAGACACGGGGAGAACATGCAAACTCCACACTGAAAGGCCCTGGCCAGATGGCCAAAATAATCATGACTGTGGTTTCTGCCATATTTGAGCAGACCTCTCCATAGGTTTAAAAAAAACAAAAACAAATGATGGAGAGAAAAACAAACAAACAATGAAGTGAAATGAAACCAGAGGTATACTGTGTTTACAAACTAATGTCCACATTGATTTTTGGAGCCTGTATGAGCATCAGGCAGTAAACACAGTGGCTGATCAGTGGCTGGTAATTCATTCGGATCCATTAGAGACACACATTTGAATGCACACCATCTTTAAAGCGCTGTTTTAATTTAGTCAATGAATACACAAGATGAATGAAAGTAGTCTGGCCACAATCCACAATCCAGAGGAGAAAAGAAAAAAAAACATTTATATATTAAACATGAAAGAAAAACTTAGCATGGTCTGGTTAGTCTTTATTTCCACTGAGGCTGCAGATGCTAGGATGAGAATTTGGTGTCAATAGCCTTGAATCCATAAATCCAACCTGCTCTGTGTCAACAGTCCAGGTTACTAGTGGTGGCATAATGGTGTTGGGAGTGTGGGTTTGAATGTCACAGCCTAAGTATTGTTACTGACTATGACCATCCTGTTACAGCTACAGCTTTCCATCTTCTAATGGCTCCTTACAGCACAATAATGAACCAGGTCACAAAGGCTTCATAAAGATGACAGCAAGTCTGGTGAGGCCTTTAAAAACTAGTTACCAGATTTAAATCCAATATTACACTTTTAGGATGTGGTAGTGTGGATTTTTGGCAAAATGAATGTGGAGCTGACAAATCTGCAGAAATCATGAGATCCCTTGGGAGGGCAACCCAACCACTCCTTTAAGATAAAAGGGCAAAAACTATAAACAAAACTGAAACATTTTACCTCCTAAATTTAAGGATTGTATGCATTTCATGTCAGCACACCGTGAGAGTCTCTACTGCAGTTTGAGTTTATGTGGCCGTACTATAATTTCTTTCATAGGTCGCATGCAAGCAGCAGTAGCAGCAAAGGGGAGAAGAAAACATAGTAGGGACTAGAGTTGATGACAACTCGTTGGCCTACTGTAAGTGCATCAAAAACTGCCTATCAAATGTTATTTGTTATCTAAAACCACAGATGGAAAAATGCCAACCCACCCCAAATGTCTAAGACTGATGGCAGGGAAGCTAGTCCTGGCTACAGGACAGTTACAGTTGAACCACTCAACAAACACAGGAGCACAGGCTTTAAACCAGGTGTTTACTTCTACAGTGCGCACAACAATAAGATAAGCCCAGAAATGTCTGACCGCAAGAGTCGTGTGTCAGCCTCCCATGACTCCGTAAAAAGGGAGCTCCAACAAGGCACAATGTTTTGCAAGAAAACTCTTCCTGCTAAAGGTAGAAACAACAAACTTGTTCCACCACAAGGCAAAAATACACCATCAAGTACAAACAGACTGTGTGACGGCATGCGAGGAGGAGATTTGGAGCTGGTGATGTGTGACCCAAAAGTAAAATGACTCAATTGAGCATCGCTGGAGAACTTGCTAATTAGAATCCATTTGAGAGGTAGAGCAAAACAGTGGAAATTACTGATGCAGTTACATGGTGGTAAAGGAGGGCTTTAAGCAACTGCTTAGAAATCTTGACCCAAGATCCAACATCCCAGGTAAAAAAATATTTTTCAGTTTCATTTTTTTTATGTGACAATATTGTGCAGGCCCCTGAAAAAGTTACGCAGTTAAGTTACTTTAGTTATTATTATTGTTGAAGTGTTAAGCAGTAATGTTTTGCCTTTACTTAAAATTTCCAGGGACAACGTCTTGATGCATGCTCAATAATCCAGATAAGGAAATCCCAGAAAGTTGATTCTGTTCATCTGGATGTCGCGTTTTTCAGTGGGAGAAACGTTTTACTACTCATCCAAGTGACCTCTTCAGTCTCAGCATTTCCTTACCTGTATTACTGAGCATGCATCAAGACATTTTGACTCACTTTGGCAAGGACTGCCTAAAGCTGGTATGTGAGTATGAGTAAACAGCACGCAAGATGGTAGACTACAGGAACCACCTGAGATTCAGCCTGAGATGCAGACAGAGCAGGATTACTCCTAAAGGGTGAGAGGTGAGAAACAAATTTTACCATCAGTGTGTTAAACTCTAAAGAGAAGCAGATCCAACAAAGACTTACATCGCTTCTAGAAAAAAAACTCTTCAACAGGTGATTGAATTTACCAAGAAGGCTCACCTAGCACAGCACAAAATGTCTCCGACCAGGCAGCGAGGTAGTTTGAGCTGTTTGCTATGCGCCGGAAACATCAGCATATTATGGACAGTGACCCCAACTGCCAGCAGAGAGACGAATGCCAGACACACACCAAGACACACCACATCACTTAGTAAGGACAACAATATCATCATCCTTCCGGCAGATAAAGGTAGGGGCACAGTTTTGCTAAACCAGACTATCATGAGAAAATTTTGGCACTACTTAATGACAAAAATGCCTAAGAGCCCCTGAAATGAGACCCTGGTAGTGGTTACAAGAAAAGGGTGACAGATTGTCTGAAGCAGTTAGAACAGGACAAGGCTACTGTCCGGACCCCATATCACAGATTATACCCAAGGGAAGCTACACCAAGTCTGTCTGGTTTAACTAAGATACATAAACACGGTGTACCTTTAAAGGCCCATTGTCAATGGCATGGCGTAGGTAGCACTGCGGTGAGATTCTGCAGACTTGTTTTTTGTTTTTTTTTCCCCTTGCGTTTTGTTGATTTTCGAGGCTAAACACTCTTAGCAAATTTTACTGTAGGCAATATTTTTTGTTTTGGCAGTTATATGATGCTGCATAAGTCCAATAAAGGAGGTAATACCATTCAGTCCCATCTGCGGCCCATCACCCACGGTGACTCCCCAACCTGCAGTGGAGTCTCTTCGCTGCCATTGGATGCCAGCGAGGCGCAAGCTGCAGCTGATACTGATGTCGCCACACTTAAAATTGAACTCCTTTTGGCACTCCGTGAAGATGTTGCCACTACTTAAAGCGGAGCTTCATGCAGCCCTTGGTGAAAACCTTTCTTCCATCAAGTTTGAACTGTTTGCTTTGAAAAGTGAATTATTCTCCAGCATCTCCATTATGCAGTTGAGCTATACCAGGCTAAAAGGTACTGTAGCTGAGATGGAGCAGTCCTTGTCTACCTGCACAGATGACATCGTAAGGTTTCAAACCGAAGTGGAACATTTGATTGAAGCAGTAACAAAGTTGGAAGATAAGTGTGAGGATTTGGAATCCAGATCTCTACGCCATAATATTTGTATTATTGGTGTCCCAGAGGAGGATCCAGCTTCGACATCCACTTCTAATTTGTAGAAACTGCCGATGGAGACCTTCGCTCTCGGGAAAGAGCCACTACTGGACAGAGCTCATCGGGCTCCCGCTCCCAAGCCCAGACCGGGTGATCAGCCCCATGCCATAGTGGCGAGGCTCGACTATTATTCTGACTGTGCACATATCATCACAAAGGCAAAGGAGCTACAGCGGATTAAGGGTCGTAATATGACCACCTCCTTCTTCCCAGATCACACCACCAGGAAGGCACAGGCTCGTGCTGCTTTCAATGAGGGTCGCTGTCTGTTACGTGACATCGAGGGGGTCCAATTTGGTCTTCTCTACCCAGCCCAGCTGCACATCACCTATGAGGGGGTTCAGCATGACTCCAGAAGAGGCCAAAACATTCATTAAGTCGATAACCACATAGGAAGAGGAGCTTGAGTTTATTATGTTGATGTCTAATCCACCACAGAGGTTTATGAAACAGCGACAGGACCCACAATTGGACCTCCTCACAACAAATGATGCAGAACACTGTTTAATTCATTCTCGTGCTGTTTATTATGAATATGGTGAAAAGCCAAGTAGACTTGTGGCACATCAACTGAAATGTCAGGCTACCTCTCGATTAATATCTCAAATTAAGGATTCCCCTGGCAATCTTGTTTCAGACCCAGCATCTGTCAGTGGGATTTTTTAGAATTTTTACTCTTTCCATTATGAATCTGAATCATTGTCAAATTCGGGCAAAATGACTTCCTTCCTCCAGAATCTGGACATCCATGATGCACCTCTAAGTTTAGTAGAAATTATGCATTCAATTAAAACAATACAGAGTAATAAGGCATTTATGACTAAGCTAGCCCCTCGCCTCTGTGCTGTTTATAATGAATCTTTATAACACGGTTTATTGCCCTCCACTCTAACCCAAACATCTATATCTCTTCTTCTGAAGAAGGATAAGGACTCCACATCCTGAGTCCTATAGGCCTCTGTCACTTCTTAACGTGGATGTTAAGATTTTAGCTAACGTGTTAGCAGCTCGTCTTGAAACAGTTCTTCTTGAAGTTACATCATTAAGGGGCGTCAGCTGCTCCGTTTAATGTAATTTTTTTTTTTGTGTGTGTGTGTGTTGTACTGTGGATTTTCACTCACATTGTGAATTCTGTTTTGTTGTACATCGTTTGATGGTGTGTTGTTTCTCTTACTTATTGTTTTTGTCTGACCTGCCAGGGACTACAGATGAAAAATAGTCTTTTGGCTAATTCTGGCATATTTACATTGATATGTTTATTAATGTGCACTGTCCCTTTTAAATAAAATCAAATTTGCTTTGCACACTCTTCTTCTGTTCCTGAGGTGGTTATTTCGCTTGATGCAGAGAAAGCTTTCGGGTTGAACGGAATTACCTCTTTGCTGTGCTGAACAGCTGTGGGGAGAAGTTTGTATCGTGGATCAGGCTTCTTTAAACCTCTCCACAGGTCAGTGTCCTCACAAATAACATCCGATACAGTTATTTCACATTGTCCCCTGGAACTAGACAGGGCTGCCCTCTTTCTCCCCTCCTTTTAGCCTTGGCCACAGAACCGCTTTCAATCGCATTAAGATCTCTCCCTTGGGGTGGCTGTGGGTCAGGAGGTAAAGCGGGTCATCTACTGATCGGAAGGTTGGTGGTCCGATCCCTGGCCACTCCAGTCCGCATGCCAAAGTATCCTTGGGCAAGATACTGAACCCCCAGTTGTCGATGCATTCATCGGAGTGTGAATGTGTGTGAATGTTAGATAGATTGCACTTACAGTATAGAGGGAAGTGCTTGCATGAATGTGTGTGAATGGGTGAATGAGACATATTGTATAAAGGGCTTTGAGTACTCCAGTTGAGTAGAAAAGCACTATATAAGAACCAGTCCTCTGGACTCTGGGATTGAACTTAAATTATCTCTGTATGCAGACAATCTTCTTTTATACGTATCTGATCCATTGATTAGTATTGCACCAATTTTGTCTTTGTTGCAGAGGTTCGGTTCTTTTTCAGGCTATAAATTAATCTTCTCAAGAGTGAATGTTATCCTATAAACTCTTCGGCCTTAGCACTCAACTAATCTGATATTTCTTTCAAACTGAGCCCGTGAGGGTTTAAATATGCAGGGATCAATGTCACCCGTACTTTACCCTCACTGTTTTCTGTTCTCCCGGTTTCCCAAGATTAAGGGATATTTTTAGAGGTGGAACGCTCTCCCCCTGTCACTAATTGGTAAAATTACTGTAATTGAGATGAACATCTTGCCCAGATTTCTGTTTCTGTTTCAGTGCATTCCTCTATTTTACCCAAACATTTTTTTTTAATCATTAGACCAGACTGTTTCTTCATTTCTATGGGGTGGTAGAGCCCCCAGATTGGGATTATCTTTACTGCAACAATTTACATCTAATGGTGGTCTTGTCCTCCCCAGTTTTCTTTTATACCGTTGGTCTTCACATATTGATAAATTGATTTATTGGCTTCACTTGCCTGAGTTACTATGGTGTAGACTTGAGATACAATCTTTCCTCTTCTATTCTTCACCTGCCTCCTTAATCAACTCTCCACTGCCCATTAATCCTTCTGGCTTCTGCTATCCACTCTTAGGATCTGGTCTGAGTTTAGGTCTCATTTTAAGTTTTTGTCACCCTCTACTAGGGTCATTGAAAAATCATCTATTTCCCTCCGCTCTTAAGCTGCGTACACACACTGGACGCAATTCGCAGCGATGTGGCGACCGGAGACCATAGAAAGTGAATGATATTTGGTGACTTCAAGCGACTATGGGCGAAAAAACTGCTAGCGACGCGAAGTGGGTGGGACCCATGATAAACTTTCAGGCGAGCAACTGAAGAGACTACCAATGATAGTGAAGAATACCACTGACTGACAAATGACCTGGTAAAAACAGAGGGTCACCTATGCAAGCGGAGCCTGCAATGTCCACAAGCGACCGGTCGTCAGCTTCAAAGCAATGCGCGACGAGCAAATCACTTCCAGTTTGTACACAGATTTACTAATGCCTCCTATTTTCTGTGGCATAATAGAGGCATTAAAGTTATCAGAGACCTTTACAAAGATGGTGTCTTTACTAGTTTTTCAGATTTATCTTCAGATTTTAACTCGCCGAATCCCACATTTCTTTATGTTCAAATTAGACATTGTGCCTCTTCTCTTTGTCCATGTTTTCCTTTATTTCCCACTCATCAACCATGGGATGATGTTCTGACCTTTGGACTTAATCAGAAATTCAGTAAATATATATCACTCATGGCTTTTGATACCCATTTGGTACTCAAAAATACAACAGCCTGGGAGTGTGAGCTTATAATTGAGCTGACAGACCAATGGTGGGATAAGGCTGTGCTTAGTATATGCTCAAGTACATCCTCTGCAGACTGCAACTTATACCGTTTAAGATGTTAAATAGAGTCCACTTCTCAAAGCCTCATCTATCAAAAATTTATCCCAACATATTAGACCAATGTGACAGATGTCATGCCTCATCTTATAATCTGAGTCATATGTGTTTCCTTTGCCCCAGACTGTCTAAGTTTTGGAGTGATTTCTTTGTGATTCTGTCTAAGGTATTAGGAACCCAGATACAAATAGACCCTTTCATTGCCATATTTGGGGTTCCATTGGTTCCCCTTCAGATAACTTCTTCACAGTACAAAAATAACTTGCTTTTACATCCCTTTTGGTGAGATGTCGCATCCTACTCCTCTGGAAATCACCTAATCCTCCAGCTAGTTCTTTATGGCTTAAGGATATCATGTCATAGGAAAAATCAGTTTAATAATGAAAGGCTGTTCTGATAAATTCTTTCAAAAATTGAATTCTTTTATTGATTACTTTAAATCTTCACCAAATCTGACTGAAAATTAACCCCCATATATGATGTCTACTCATTAATTTTGTCCCCACTTCTTATTTATTTAATAGTTTTATTATTTTTTTTGTCCTTTAATTTTTTTAATTAATTAATTAATTAATTAAATTACAAAGACATTGTAAGCTGCTTTGTGCGTTTAACAAAAAAAACAAAAGAACCTATTATTTTAATTTGTATTATTGAGCGTTATTTTTCTCTTAACAAATAAGTTATTAAAAAAGAAAAAAGAAAATCAAATCTCAGGACGTACCACAATTTACTGATCACATTAACTCGGTGGACAAACACACCAAGTGGAGGATATGAAAAATGACAGGCTAGCTATTCTTAGACTGTGAAATTACCATCAGTAATGGTGGACACTTGAAAGTCAATGTGTACCGTAAACCAACACATATGGATCAGTATTTTAGGTCCGACTCTACTGGAGCGCAAACTGGGTATCATCACGCCGCTACAACACAGAGCGAACACCATCCCCACAGACACAGCAGCCAGGGAAGCAGAACAACATCATATCAAAAAGGCCCTGAGTAAATATGGTTGTCCTAGGTGGGCATTTGTCAAAACTGGGAAGACGCATAAAGAAAGCTCCAGGCGATCCAGGAGAGAAGGACAACAACCGCTTCCTAAGCGAAAACCTTTGGTGATCTTATATGTCAGGAGTATCCGAACAGCTAGGACACATTTTTTTCAAAACACCGTCTCTGTGGCTTTCAAACCCCAAAACACGCTACGCCAAAAATTGGTCCACCCCAAGGATCGAGTCCCCCGGGACAAACAGAGTAATACAGTGTACACGGTTAAGTGCCAAAAAGATTGCCATGAATTATACATCGGGGAAACCAATGTATGACAATTTGCATATTAACGATCATGAACCTGAACTCATGGCACATTGTTAGTCGATGGTGCTAGTTTCGGTCATTATCTAAAATGCACAAAAAAAACAAAAAAAAAAAAACAACTAAGTAATGTCATAGTGCAATCTCATTTATGGTTTAAGTTAGGTTAAATAAGAGAAATGTTCTGTGGCAGATCTACAGTCAGTTATAACACTAAAGGCTAGCTGGCATCTCTAAAGCTCAATATTTCACATAGTCTACCTATGTGTTTATACTTCTTGAACAGTCTATCTCTGTTCAAGATGTATAAGTACTCAAGTGTAAGAATAACAATTTGCCAGTTAATGTGGGGATTTTTCTGATGGACTATTTAATTCAGGTTTGTTTTAGGTCTCAAACAACAATCCCACATAACCCCCTTTAAATCTGTGTTTTGGGCAGCTTTTACAAACAAGATGTGCTCATTTGTGAACATTAGAGGTGCTGGTAGGTGGATTCTATTAAATGCACTGATTCCCTGTGTCCAGCACTTTATGCTATGCCAAGCCAACAGGACAGCTGGCTTCAATCTCATATTTTATAATCTTCTCTGCCAGAAAGCAAATAAATACATAAGTAAATAAAATTTTTTTTAAAATTTCCAAAATGTCAAAGTATTCCTTCACAATACCTCTTTCAACTATCCTGCAGTGTTTAAAGCTTTTGCAGATTTTTTTTCTTTCTCCCATTTGAAGATTGCGTTACTCACCTTGATGTCAAACACTCTGATGAAGTAGGATCTCTGGGGGTTGTCTTTGACCAAGCAGGCCACTCCACAGCACCTCTTCACCCAGTTACAGCTCCGCTCAGCCCCATACACCTGGACCACTGCTGAACACAGGGTCTGATGCACAGAGAAAGAGAAGATTGTTAATATTGTCACCTGTGTGATTCATTGAAAGAACAAAGAAAACTGGTTCTGGTTCTTTAGTATAAACCTCCAGCTTCAGTGTATGACAAACAGAGAGGAGGAAATGTACACGATGCAAAACCTTTAAACAGTGATAAGGACTGCTGAACCTGTGGATAAAGAGTGGTTTAAACACAGACCTTTGGAAATCAGATTACAAATCCCACAGGCAAATAACTTAACAGTGGATTCACAAATGCTCAGAATAAAATGAATATATTAAGTCTGACATGATGGCAGAACGCTGAAAGCCCTCCATTCATTTGTAAGTTGTGACTCAGTTGTCTTGATGTAGTCAGGCACATTAGAATAAAACAAAACAAGAACTCTGATGTCAAACTGATGACTTTTCATTCACATCAGGTGAACAGTGAAGGAGCTTTAGCCCTTTTTGTATACAAATTCCCAACTTCAGTAGGGCAAAACGTAAAAGCACTGCTTCAGTTGGTCACCTCCTCAAAGTCTGTGACATTTCTCCAGTCACTTCTGCAGAACAGGAAGTGTCCAGCTGCTGTCCTCAGCACTGCACCGTTCTCAGACTGCTCTGGTTTGTGGTTTTGAGGTTTCTGCAGAGGTCGCACTGTGTTTTATGCTCTGCAATGATTCCTCCCTCTGCGGCAAAAAGTAACTCAGGCTGCTGAGGGAGGCAAGAGGAAATGTCACTGGACCCTCTTCCTCCTCTGTGATTTATGAGCTCAGGTCAGAGGAGCAGGCGAAAACACTTTTCAGCATGAAATCACTGACAGCATCACACAGACAAGGTCAAAGTTTGCCGTTAAAAGCATCATTTAAGCTCTAAATTCTTACAGAGAAGAAGAATGCCACAATAGACACAGACAGTGGTGACACTGCGGGCTCAATGACTCTGCAGGTTACATCAGCTAACATCTTAGCATCTGTTACCTATGAACCCAGAGGGCAATATCTCAATCATTTTCATATCATACATCAGCAGGTAGATTAACTGTTTCCTGCAAACACTCCTGTTCATAGCTGCTACTACTATGAGCCGCCGCTGAAAACATGCACAGCATTAGTCACGCAGCAGAAAATTTTAGGATACGCAACATACAGCAGGTTCAGAAAGTATTCAGACCCCCTTCACTTTTTTCAATTTTGTTATGTTGCAGCCTGATGCTACAATCATTTACATTCATTTTTTTCTGATTAATCTACACTCAGTACCCCATAATGACAAGCTGAAAACAGAATTTTTGGATTTTTCGGGATTAAAAAACAAATTATTATTATTTTTTTTTTAATTAACCCTTTACTGACCAAAATTCTGACATTTCTGCTTCTCCACACCTCCCTCTGGTTCTGCACCGTGTGTGCATCAATTCTTACCCGTGAATGGACTGCCGCTGCACGTGAATTCCACTGCCGTACCGTAAAGTTCCGTAAACTTCGTCTTCTCAT
>VUQI01022445.1:29215-40407 GCA_015106735.1 Paratilapia polleni
AACTTCGTCTTCTCATCTTCTGAATTCAAACTGTTTATTTTCTGTCGGACTGGCGGCGGGCCCATTTTACAAGAGCTCATTAAATTACAGTAACGGAGTTTCTGTAATTTTTTTTCTGCCATTCTTCTTTGCAAATCCTCTCAAGCTCAGTCAGGTTGGATGAGGACAGCCATTTTCAGGTCTCTACAGAGATGTTCAATAGGGTTCAAGTCAGGGCTCTGGCTGGGCTGCTCTGTGACATTCACAGAAGCTCTGACAATGCTCTGATATGCATTGTCAGCTATGAGGCTTTCTATAGAGAGGTGTGTATCTTTCCAAATCATGTTCAATCAATTAAATTCACCACAGGTGGACTCCAATCAAGGAGTAGATCAAGAGAAATGGGAGGCACCTCAGGTAAATTTCAAGTGTTTTTGCAAATGGTCTGAATACTTATTTAAATGTGATATTTTAGTTTTTTTTTCTTTTTAATAAATTCACAAAAAAAGCCTAAAATTCTATTTTCAGTGTGTAATTATAGGGTACTGAGTGTAAATTAATGAGAACAAAATGAATTTAAACCATTGTAGCATCAGGTTGCAACATAACAAAATTGAAAAAAGTGAAGGGGGTCTGAATACTTTCTGAACCCACTATAGGTGGCTTTACAGACATATGAAAAGCAAGTCTTGCCACTCAGCAGCCATCTTCGTAAAAGGTCCAGGCATGGATTTTGGCAGTTTGCCGACTTCGATCCAAGATAAGGTTATAGAAGAAAAGTTCTAAAAATGCATGACATTTGCAAAGTCCAGTTAAACAATAACATCTCAATAATGATTATATAAAAAAAAAAAAGAACCAAAGAAACGCCAAAACTGTGATTATGTATTTTTGCCATAGTCAAGCAACTCTAGCTTCTGAACATCCATCCATCCATCCATCCATCCATTTTCTTCCGCTTATCCTATTCGGGGCCGCAGGTGGGGGCTGGAGCCTATCCCAGCTGCCATAGGGCGAGAGGCGGGGTACACACTGGACAATTCAGCTTCTGAACAATTGCGGGAAAATTAACAAAGTCATTTCTTAAGTGCTGATTAGACTAAACATATCTGAAGATGTCACCTATTCCTATGGGAAATAATAATGCACTTTAAAAAAAATAAAACAATTTATTAATTGAGAAAATATTTAATCTATTACTTTAAAAAAATGCATCGAACCACTTTGTATCACTTTTCTGGGTCAGGGTCTGCCCAGATCTCCATCTACCCAACCACCTACTGACATGTTTGAGGCCCAGCCAAGAGAATTGATGATTTAGTTAGAGATATTAAAGAGGGCATACAGTAAAGAGGGCATATAATAATTTTTAAATTTTACTTTTTTATTAGTTACTTTAATGTTCATTATTTTAGAAGACTGACCGTGGGGAGACGGGTGAGATGATGGTTTCTTGAGTACCAACCACCAGGATAAAAGCACTATCAAAGAGGTAGAACTACTTCCAGAAACCCGTACATATATAAATATTTTTTTAATGAGATTATATTATCAGCATACCCTGGCCTTCAGTGTTATGTTTCTAAAAGCTGTCCATGCAAGCTGCAACACAATCTGCTGTTTGATCAGGAAGCCATACAGGAAATTTGTTTAAACAAAACCCAGCCTAAATTAGGATTAAAATCAGGAACTATCTGACAGTCAACAAGTCAACAGCCCTACAGGTTAAATCAAATATACCTACCCAGTGTTTTTAAATTAAACTGACTGTTTTGACCTCAGAGCTCAGGTGTTTCAGCCTGCGGGCAGCTGCTTCTGGCTGAGACCATGAAGGCCATCTGCAGTTCGGCCAACATGAAAGCTGCTGAGCTGCCTCACAACCATCACAGCATATCACCTCCAAACAAATCAGATTAAACCACACATCTAAGAGGATTTTTGAAGTTAGGTATGATGTGGTGAAGAAATGCAAGAAGGCTTTAAAACAAGTCTGGGGCACAACATTCAGATTTTGCTGGGTCTCTGGCTAAAATATTTTTTGATTGTGTTTTAAGTTTAGTGAATCAGCCCTGAAATGTTTAAGTGGTATCAATAAGAGGAACTGATTGAATCTGATTAATGTTAAGGAAAAAAGCTTCATGGCCTCCGGTCTTATCGCCATATACTGAGGAAACACATGGCCAACTCTGTTGAAGTAGAAGGAAATGCTGCACTGCAAAAATTACTTGCTTTAGCAACATTTGACAGATGACGCAGCATTTAAGCATTTCAAGATGGAAAACACCTCAACATCATACTGCTTTCCATGAAGGTCATGAAAAAGCGGTTAAAAGGGGGTCTTACAGCTTCACTAAGCCTTAAAAAATATAGTCTAAATACTGTTAAACTTCTTTTGTGTCTGGTGTGCCACCTGGAGCCATCCTGGGGATTTCTGTGCTTCCAAGTTTTAGCACAGTTATTAATTATTTCACAAAAACTTTATTATAAATCCAATAACTGCTTAATCAATAACAGTTTTTAAAACTAAAAGGTGACATCTTTAAACAGTTTATTTCATCCAAAAAGGAAATACAGATACTGACTTCACAATGGAAACAAAGGAAAAAAAAACATAAGAAAAAAACATAAAAAAATAAAAAAAGAACCTTCACTGTAAGCAAGCTGAAAATATCTCGCAAAATACTTTGCTTTATTAACGACCTTTAGGATTATAGGAGTTGATAACTCCTATAATCTCCTATAACCTATAATTTTTTTTGTGCGTGAAAAGAAAAATGCCTCAAAATCAATTATTTACTTTTATTAGCATTTTAAATAATAACTAATGGTTACTGATGCAGGCTTCCAAGATTTTACCTTTTGCAGCAGATTCTGACATAGTGTTTATGTTTGGACTCCAGTGTGCTTAAAGTCACACTTTAGTACAGTACTGCATTTACAGCATGTAAACTGCATCTCTGAAAACATCCCGTACATCTTGCATCATAATTGCCAGAGTTTTATTTTTAAATAATTTATTTCATTGCAGGTATAAGAAACTGTTTTAGAAGCTGTGAGGACAACTGTATTGCGAACTTGCCATTGTTTCCATGTGACAGCATTTTGTGTTGCTAACATTTGCATCCAGTTGATAAGGACATATAAGCGTTGATTTGCTGTGTCCATCTGATAAATAAACCACTCTTCTTTTACCAGAGCTCTGGTCTCCACCAACCTTTGAGAAAAATACAAACTTAATTCTTTAGCTCACACATTTACTGCTTTCTTCATCAGGAACCAGCTTACACAATGCTAACACTGAGAAAGAAAACTGTAAAAATGCAGCCTGGGAAACCAAAACAATGAGCTGAAAGTCATACCTACCTGCACCTACAATGATTCCATCGTTTTTCTTGATGTGTGTGTGTATATGTATGCTTGTTAAGTTGTTTTTTTTTCTTCTATGTATTACTATAGCACTTTGAAAGCCTGGATCTTTACGGTTAGCTGGAATTCACCACTAAAATGTGTATTAAAACCTGTATTTATCGCTGGCCCTTTATCCCTTTCCATTTTATTTATGATTATTGCATGCCTTAACGTTTGTCTTATTTTTTGCTCTGTAGGCTGGAATGAGAAGCACATGCATTTCTCATACAATGTGAGGTGAGTGCACCTGCACCTATTTTAAACTTGCGGGTGGTAAACAAACGGAGAAACTTACGGCGCATTTCCTGCCCAGGTAGCCGAACAGGCACTCGTTCTCCTGCGGGGTCAGGAGCAGGGAGCCGACGTTAACAGCCCTGCGGGGCGGTGGGTGGCTGTTCATGGCTCCAGATTGTCACAGTCAACCACGAAACAATGCGGTTGTCCCTGGAAGGGTTCTGCAAACGCTAGTAATTACAGAAAATCCATGCGGGCTCCGGTTGCTGTGGCCTGCAACCGGATCATCTCCGCTCAGTCTGACTCCGAACAGGAGGGCGGAGGAGGAGGTGCACGCGAGCCGTTTTCCAGTCTTGCTCCTGCTTAGGAAAAACCTTGTATTCTCCGTTTGGTGTTAAATATAAAACCAATGACTCGTTACGTATCTGTAGACGGATAAACGCTCAACTTTCATTCGGAAACTCCGGCAGCTGCAGCAGCTATACGTACATCCAACATGGCAGCAGGAGGGAGTAAACCACTTTAAAGATACAGCAGAGGGGTGTTGGTTTCAAAAGATTCTGCACATATCCGCGGGATAACATGAGTAGAGAAGTCGAAATTTGTGACACATTAAAGACACAAAACTCTGTTTGTGTATGTATGTGTTTTTTTTTTCAGTGGTAAGATATAATGTGGTTGCTAACAAAAAATGGTTCGGTCCGATGTAGCAGCAGGAATGCGGCTCTGCGGTGGGAAAAGGAGGGGGCGAGGGGAGTTAAGGAGTTTTAGCGCATGGAAGTATGGAAAATAATAAATTTTTAACAACAACAACGATAATAATAATAATAATAATAATAATCTCTACAGGGGAAAAAATTAATATCATTATAATTATTATTAGCCTGAAACGCAACTGACCAGATTATGAAATAACACTACAATATTATACTAATACAGATCTGGATTTTTTAAAAATATATATTGTACACTTTCTACTTTATATTATACACATTAGACTGTATATACAACTGTAGAGTACTGTATATAGAGTATGTAGTCTGCTGTATGTAAACCTGTCTCTGAATAAAAAATAAACTTGGCTCTTTAGCTCATAGATTTACCACTTTCTTCACCAGAAAGTATCTTATCTTAAACAGTGTTGACACTGAGAAATACAGTTTGGGATATCAAAGCATTGAGCTGAAAATTAATATTGCTGAAGGAAACTGCAGAGTCAGATGATAATTCCCTGTTATTTCATTCTTACTGTAACCCCTTTACAGTTGTCTGATTTCTCTGTTCATTTTAAAGTTTTAAGACTTATACCTGATTGGCAAGACTGGCCTGATCACCAACCACCTTTCTGCTTTTCTACTATTTCTACTCTTCTGGGCTTCCCCAAAATGGCCAGAATGGCACATCTCCAAAATTATAATCCCTGTTGGGTTGTTCCAGTCAGCAGTGTTAACTAGCAACAGTTGTCTGAGCAAACCAGGAACCTACAACAACAGGGTGTTGGGGAATGTTCTGGAACAAGTCAGAAACAGTGACAGCTAAAACTCTCAACTTTCAAAACTTCAAGGATCTGCTAACATATTGGTGCCAGATACCACAAAGTGCCTTTAGAGGTCTTGTAGAGGACCAGTTTGGCAGCATAATATGTTTGCTCAGCAGTGCATAAGAGATATGGACATCAAGAAGCACAAGGTTAATGCTCTGTTTTGAAAATCAAACTACCTTAAATTAACTTTTAAGTTTAAATGTTTGGACACTCAAAACAAATAAAACGTTTAAGTTTGTGAAAGCCGAGGTGGCAGATGGACAGTCTGTCTGCCTCATGCAGGACCATGCAGCAAGGTTAAAGTCCATCAGTGGCATTAACACCAACACTAATCTGTAGACCAGCTGCTCCTACACCCTGTGTTTCTGAGGCAGAAGAGATTTCCAGTAGAAGAGATGATGCAAAACCAAGAGGGATTTTATATTATTCCTTTACCCTTTTTTCTTTTTCACTTTTGGGTTTTGTCAACTTTACTGAAAGAGGATTCTCCACTGTCAGTCTTCTACCAGTTATTGTGTTAGATCTCTTCCCCTGCTAGATGATAACTCCATTTTCCATGATTTCTGTTAACAACCCTAAAAGAAGGTCCAGCGAAAAAAAAAATCAATTTACACAATTAGTATTAATAGAATAATATGTGATATCATAGTTCAACAGGATATTTTACTGAAGAACAACCAATTTTTAAACTTTCAGTACTAATAATATTACTGAATTTACATGTTTATGTGTTTGCCAATACTTTTTTATACCACTGTGCATCACTGAAGATATGTGTTGGGAGCACTTTTCTATCTTTACTGCTGCCTACATGATGTTGCAAGTATATTAATGTATTGTACCAGAGGCTCCACTAGATGGTGGTCTTCTCGTGATAGTCTCTTCTTTGATCGTTGGTGGAAAAAGAAGAAGGAAAAAAAGGACCTGCGTGCTGAAGGATAATTAAGATATACTAATATGCAAGCAGCCCCGGAGTAGATAATACAAAAGCAAGCACTGAAGTAATTTATTAATTTCTAAAAGCAAAAACCATAAATTACACAAATCTTCATAGTTATCTCAAAATTAGTCTTTTTTTTCTATAGCCTGAGCAGAAATCTCCACTTCAGCAATATTTACATACACCAAAAAGATTTTATGGAGGGATATGTTCTTATACATCTTATACCTTTCTAGATGTTTTAAAACATTGCAAAAATATATTTTTTTCTGGCTCTGATAGTAAGAGTTAGTCTGTAAAAATCTCATCAATAAAATGCAACAAAAATTTTGAACTTATCTTCATCCAGTGTTTAGATTTCCGTTCCAGAAAAGTATGCAGATTTGAGCATAGTTAATTAGATAATAAGTAATTTGCACATTTAAACATAACATTTCAGAAAATTTGCAATACAAAAAATGTCTTAATGTAAGTAATAAACTTTTATTTTTCAGGAATTATGTTGTTTGGATTTCTGGGTAACTCAAAATTAATTGAAATTCATTTAGTTAAACAAAATACCTTAAACAACCACACACAACCTGGGCTCTTTTCTCTCAGTCTACCACTATAATCTAATAACTCAACATGATTGGTATCATCCCTTCTGTCTGCCTGATTGTGGTATCTCCAGTCCACACATTCATCACAGAGCAGCAAATCCCACAATCATGGATACAAATTCACTACTAGTTGTGTTAACTCAGTCTGGACCAAAGTGGTGAACATGAGAGCAATTAATCCACACAAAAGTGAATTTAAAGTACACTTACAGAAACAGTAGCAAACAAAAGTAAATCAACACAAATATTATTTAATTTAGCAGTAATTCAAGTTACTCTGTTTCATTGTGACCAAGCAGCGTCAGAATTTAATCATTTTCATCTGAAAGTTTGGGTCTAATACTGTCTGAAAACTATTTTTCTAACCTTAGCAGCAGTTTGTGAAACACAGAGGGGGTCTTGAAGCTTGCGTGCTTGCCCTTTCTAGACAAATACCATTTTACTGATGATAGAGATTCATGGAAACCAGCCTTTCCCCTTGTTCTTCCAGCTTTGTCGTCTAGCACTAATATCCACCTGCTCATCTCAGCATTTTTAATGTTTCTACAGCTGACACAAACTGCTTCACCTCCTCTGCTCAGCACTGTGAAGCTAAACTACTGCAGTTTGTCTGCTTGTATTACCTGCTGACACCTGATCCAGTGCTGTTGCTTAGAAGGTAGAAATAAAGCTGTCCAGCTGTCTAAAGTCCTGCTTTATTCCCTTCTGCAATGTTTCCCAAACCCTGGCCACAAAACTAGCAGGTCACAAAAAAGTTGCAGCAATTTTGCTGAAGTTAGTATGGGTTTATTTGTTTGGCATCTTTTCCCATCATTTCTAATCATATCCACAAGGTACTAATTTTGAACTAAAGTAGGTAATTTGACTGCACTTCCAAAGAAGACAGTGTCATTGATTGTTTGGTGGTAAAGCAGCTTATTATGACCCACAGCTACATCTTAAATGTTAGTGAGAGGGTATCAGTGATTTCAACAATTCCCCCAAAACACAAACATTTATGCTTAACTGCAGAGCCCTCTAGTGGCCATAGTAAACTTGACAGCAACAGCTGACATTGTAAAGCGGCTAACATAAAAAAAAAGAGAGAGAAAAAAAAGCAATTTACAACAAACTTTTGCTGTTAAAATGAGTTGGATTGTCCTACTTCTGATTTTATACCCTCAAGATTAAAAATTTTGCACGAATGCAGCATTTTACCTGTTTTCCTGAGCATGAGTGTGGACCATCCGAGTGAATGTCCACACTCATGCTCATAAATATCAGGACACAAGGTTCCCAAGCAAAATATTTAATCGTAACAACACAATCAAGGTCATTTACTTCTCCTGCCTAATCACTGTCTGTAGGTTAGTATAAAAAAATGGGTAAAGATCCAGCTGATGACTTTGCAAACAATTGTGATACATGTAAAATCTGCTTTACATTCACTCTTAACACACTTTTAGATGGGTTGTGCACAGGACATGTTATACAGCGTCTCATTAATTGACACCTACAGTACATACTGACTGCATTATGCACATGTGAGGTGACAGAGCCTGGGATGTGTTGATCCAAGGAGGGAATGTGATAAAGTATCCGCCTTACTTCAGCAGGTTTAGCTGTTCAGGAAGTTCTTCAGTTGAAGGAATGTGCTGTGATTGTATCTGATGTAAGCAAATGTTTAACTAATCTAAGCTAACCTGCACTCAGTTTGAGGCGATACTGCATGCCAGCTGTTAGGAAGTGTGATATGAAATCAACTTTGGTGTAACTGGAAACAGATGTTTCTGGACATTTTTGAAGTGCTGATACAGAGGTGAGGCTGTACACAGAGTCCTCCAGATGTTTTCTCAGCTGGAACATTACAGGTGGGAGAGAAAAATCCCTGAGTACCTTTCCTAGGTCACTACCTTTCCTAACAGGCTGGAGGGAATGTAGAAGCAAACTGGTGATTCAGTAAAATAGTTTTTTATAAATATTTCTGGCAGAATGTTCTTTCCTTGCGCCCTCTTCCTATATTCTAGGACTACTACTAAAAAAAGATATTATCTACATGATTATCACAGCCAAAATATATCTGATAACGATACTATTGCAATATATTTAGAAAATGTGGGAAACAAAAAATATATTATCAGACAAGAGTATCTTTACCTTTGGTTATTTTATGTTTTGTCTCTGTTGTGTAAAAACTGAATTAGGCTAAAAGTGTACAGAAAGAACAATCACAACATTAATCATAACAGAATCATGTAGTATTTCTTTTTTTAATCTCACAGTTAAGGTCAAATCCTGTCACATTTGTGACTAAATATCTCAAGTGGACCCAAGACATAATAAGGATTATGTATTTCCAGGGGAGAACTGGCAGGTGAAAAACAAGTAAATTAAAATTAAATTAAATGGAATTATATTATTAATAAAAGGCATTTTAGAAACAGAAAGGCAAATCCAGTGAATTCATAAAACGCCAAAGGAAACAGGAAACATCCAAAAACCAAGGAGCCAGGAAAGGGGAACAAGGATCCAACACTGCATCGAGGACCTGACAAAGACTAAGGGAACAGACATAGACTAAATACACACTAGGGTTAAATGCTATATAGAAAGCCAAATGGGGAACTAACCTTCAAAATAAAACAGGAAGTAAATTGAATGGGAGAGCAGGAATAAAGTCATGCAGACAAAAACAATAAGACAAAGACAAAAGGAACAAAAGGAAAAAGACAAAGGAACACATAAGGCACAGAAAGGGAGAAACCTTCAAAAATGAAAAGTAATAGAAAAATTAAGGATTTATAACTGAAATTATACATCTATAATGATTCTTGCATAGTGCAACACCCCTAGTATATACAACCTAATTACACATTTTAAACAAATAAAATTAGCAATTTCTTGTACAGGCAATCAAGGTTCCCACAAAATGAACCCTAAAGCCTTTGCTACTCTCTTTGCTTCCATCATCATGTCAAAATGTTAACTCACCTGCACTTTGTGTGAGTACTAATACTAATACTAATTACCCACTGTTAGCATGCTAATGGTAAAATAAAGTAGCAATCAGGAGTGAGTAAATTAGTATGGTCATGGGGATACCCTGACCCTCTGTTGCTATAAAGCTTTCTCTTTTAGGTTAGTATTCACATCCAAAATTTGGGTTCCTTAAATGCCAAAATCTGATCATACAAGACAAATACAGATTTTTTTTTGCAAATTTGATATAGGGTTGTCAACCCTTCCTCTATAAATTCATCCAAACTGCTGGTATTTTGTTGGAATTGGTAGACTCTATCTTTATAAAGATGGCCTTGTGAGTATTGAGTCCTGTTGGAGGAGGGGCCAAACCAACAATACTGGGGAATCTCTGCCCTGATCACCCCAGAGACCTGAAAGAGTTGGGTTCAGAGACAGAGATAATTCACATCTTATCAGATGGACATTTTCTGAGGTTTACAACACCAAGAGACAAGGAAATCATCCACCAGGAGGTCTCAATTTGAAGCACAGGCAGTAAAGGAGGGGAAGGTACGTAATCTGCTCAAGAAAATTGCTGTTATGGGTTCTTTAAATTGTTTTACCTCATCAAACCATAAATAGCAGATACTGGACAATGTATCAGTATTTCCATAGTTTCTGGTATTGTGATGTTCTGCTAGTTAGCTGGTGGTCATTGGAAAAAACATTCAGAGGTTGATTGGTGGCAGTATGAACAAAGTCAGGTTTTTATCTTCTCAATGCTGATGGTTTTTCTTTTTTTTTTTTTGTTTTGGTTTTGTTTTGCTCATCAAAGTCTGTTCAAACCAGTGGCAAATCAGTCATTACCACTAACTGAGACTGCGAGGAGTTGCAACTATTTTGTCAAGTCATGTCTTGCAGTGAGCTGCTGTCCTTTGGTGTTTTCCAAGTATCAAAACACAATCAAATATTCATAATCCAATACCATTTCAAAAATTCTATATAATATGTAAGTACTGGGTGGTCACTTACAAGTTTTGGGCAAATAATTTTTAAGCCTGAATGTTCACAAGAAAAAAAAATTATGTAACTATTTGCAATGAACTTCTTTATGACACAAGTTGCTAAACCCTGTCCCCTTTAACATCATTGCTATGCCTGTCAAGTGTTTCCATCATGTAGTTTACTAAGATTATATGGCATATTTCCCAGTTAACTTAGTAAACTCTTAGTAATAAAGGAAGCAACAGGTATATCATTTAGCACTGAAGTATTCAAAAGTGTGTTTCAAGTTAAGCCCAGTACTGTGCATTTTATATGGTTAGCTAGCCTGACTAAGCTAATGCCATCTCTCAAAGTCAGTGAGTACATTTTTTAATGTTTCAAGCTGATTTATTCTTTTTTTTTTTAGTCACATGAGGGGTAGGTCTACATGCAGTTTATCATAAGATGCTAAAAGGCTAAAGCTTATGTAGTGTGAAAAAAACAAAAACAAATAAGCAAAAAAAAAAACAAAAAAAAAAAAAAAGCAACCAAAAGAAAGAAG